>VZRM01008778.1:128772-144957 GCA_013397955.1 Grantiella picta | reverse complement strand
GCTCGGTACCCCTGCGGGACCAACCGCGGGAGCGTCCTGGGAGCGGAGCCGGTGCGGTGCCGCTCGTCCTTCCCGTGCCCGGACCCCTTCCCCGGAGCGGAGGGACTCAGACCCGTGAGAGCGCCGGCTCGCCGCCTGCGAGGGCGAGCGGAGACAGCGGCATTGCTTCTCCTCCGCGGTTTTACACGGGCTCGGTGGGTCTTTGTGTGCCCTGTGGGGTTGTTCGGGCTCTGCGTGCCTGTGTGTGCCCTGTCTGTCTGTCCGTGCCCCGCGGCTCTGTACGTGCTGTGTGTGCCCTGTCCGTCTGTCCGTGCCCCGCGGGTCCGTGCGGGCTCTGTGTGTCTGTAGGTGCCCTATTTGTCCACATGTACCCTCTGTGTCCATACGCGTCCTGCCCGTCCATACGTGCTCGATGTGCCTATAGGTCCCCTAAGGATCTGTATCTGCCCTTTGAGTCCATACGCACCCCTGAGTGTGTCGTATGCTGTATTCGTCTGTATGTGCCCTGTTGGTCTGTATGTGCCCCGTTGGTCTATACATCCCCTGCGGATCTGTGGGTCTCTGTGTGCCCTATGTGTCCATATGTGCCCCAGGGGTGTGTCGGTCCTGTGTGTGTCCCCACACGCTCTGTGTGTCCCTACACACACACCCGTGGGTTTGCGCAGGCAAACCTGGTGTCAGCGTGCCTGCTGGCTCCCCGGACCCTTCCCTGTGTCCAGAGAGAGAAAAATGCTTCCCTCTCTCCTGCTCCAAGGCAGGCTGCGTTTGCTTTCGGTCGGATTTATTTCCTCTCACCTGAGCCAGACCCTCGTGTGGAGGTGGCAGGTGGTGACAGTCCAGGCTTTAATGGCATTGGACGTGCCTGGCATGTGGGGAAGGTGTGTTTGGCTGGGGACGTTCATCCCGGGCTGCTGTGGTGTGACTACCTGAGAGGGGAGGAAAACCAGCGCTGGTGTGGCAGTGGCTCTGATGTGCTGTCCCTACTTGGCTGCCCAGAGGAACCCTCCAGCCCCGAGGTGTGGGACTGGCTGGGGGAGAGGATCCCCAGACTGGTGTGCATACAGAACTCAACCTTTCCTGGGGGCTGGAGGTGTTTGGGTACCTGTGCCTGTGTGGGCTGTGTGCTCCGGGGATGTCACAGCCAGAGGAGGGGATGTGCAGAGTTCAGGGTTTCTCCTGTCCCAGAAGCTGCTCAGTAGTGGACACACAAAGCTTAGCTGGCACCAAGGGGGTCTCAGTCTCTGCATTCAGCTCTGGCTGCTTGTCCCTCTCAGTTAATCAGACACAACTAATCCTATATGGCGCTGGGAACTTCCCAGGACACCAGAGTGCTTTTCCCTCTTCTGGTCTGCAGCAGGATCCCAGCCTCCTGTAGAATGAGGCCTGGGGACAGTGACATCTTTTTCACCCCCTCAGACACCATCAGGTTGCAGCTCAGACCTGCAGTGCACTGTCCTTGTTTTGGCTGGACAGGTGTCCATCAGGGTGAAGGTGAGAAGCCCTGTGGAGGTGTGTGGGCGAAGGATTGCAGGGAAAGGGAGGTCAGGACGGTAATGCGGATACTGCAGGAATAAGGGCTAGCGTTGAACTTAGCATTTTGAGGATAAATCTCACACCCAGCAGGTGAGCATCAGCATTCCCCACCCCTGTGAAGAGGAGACAGTAAGGGGACATGATAATCCATGTTCCATCGGTTCCCTTGTGTTTGGGAGAGCCCTGCCCTGGCCTTGGAGCCAAAGCAGCGAGGAGTTGGCTCACTTAGAGATATGTGTTAGCGGTGGGTTTATCCGTGCAGGGCTGATTGTTGGACACGCTGATCTTGGAGGGCTTTTCCAACCTAAACGAGTCTATGACTGATTCATTGCAGTCCTTTCCCTCCTGCAGCCGAGCCCAGCCTGTGAGTAAGGACTGATAAAATCTGAAATCCCACTCAGATAACCTGTGTTCAGAAAGAATGATATTGATCTGGGAACATCTCAGCCAACGCAAGCTCTCCAGGTTAAATGTTCAATGCAGAGGGTCGTCTTTGTCTCTTCTATATTCCTTGAACCGAGACATGAAGCCCTGCCTGCAAGAGCTGGGCTAGCTCCTCACCCTGCTCCTCACCCTGTTCCCACCCCTGGGCGCTGGGCTGCAAGGCAACATCTCCAGAACTGGCTTTATGGGCTGAAATCACCTCTCAGTTTTGCAGGTCGTGTGAGCCAACGCGCCTGCAGTTGCAGCTTTAGTGGATGCTGTTTGTTTGCCCCTGCCTGGGCATCTGACAGCCTCTGTTCTGTGCTGCCCCCCACCAAACGGAGGGGACAGGCCCCTCCAAATGGGGTTTGTCTCACTCTCTGGAAAGCCTCACACGCAGGCCAGGCAAACGCCTTTCAGGGCGCTGGTTCTGATTTCGATATCTGAGCTTGAGAGGTCTAAATTTAAGTGAGATTAATCTCACCCGGCGCTTGCAAAGCTTGGTTTTTAGACTTTTCGCCTTGATATTTCCTTTTTTTAGCATGACCCTGCTGTTCTCCTACCACTCAGGACTCTTCTGAAAGTTTCCACCCCCCCAGGTGGGAGGTGTTGCAGAAATGCAACTGCAGGGAAGCATTTGCAGCTCATCCTCCTTGCAGACACAGAAGCCTGGGTTAAAAAAACAGCCTGTTAATTTTGTGTTAATGGCTCTGAGCAATGGTGAGTCCCCCCGCCCCCTTCCTCCGTACCTCGTGCCAACATTTAATTGCTCTCACTCTGGAGAGATGCTATCTCATTTCAAGGTTGAACTTACCTCGTTTTGACTTGCGAGGGGGGGATGTTGTTGTGTCCTTGTCACAGAGGTGACTCGTCACTCGCTACTCCTTGCCCGCAGTGGCCGGGTCACCTCTACACCTGCTCCTCGGGAGCCTTTAGGTGCTTTCACCGCACACTGAGGGGTTCCTGCTCCTCCCTGTGTGGTTTTTCTGGGATGGCCCTGGTGTGGCCGTGTTGCCCAGGTGCCCAGCTGGGTGCAGCCATTAGTGTGAGCTCACTTTTTGACTTCTTACGGATGTGTTTCCCGCTGCACCTTCAACGCCCACCTTTGGCTTTGCTTTGATGTCTTACGCAGGACATGCCGGGTGCTCATCCCAGACCCTTTTCTGGCTCTGGCAGAGGTCTCTTTCCTGGCCTCGTGTTCCTTTCCTGCAACACAAAAACATGGTCTGTTGGACTGTGGCCTTGCTGAGGCAATTTGGGTCATCGACCAACCCTTCACGAGTTACTGCGGGTTTTTGTGTTACAGATTTACAGTTCACATAATCCCCCAGGAGGGATCACGGAGGAGACTGGACAGTGATAAAAATCCCCAGGGAAGGTGCTGGGATGTTGTTTCCCCTCGCTGACGCCTGATGTGTGTGGAGTTGGGTACACCTGCTGTGAGATTCATCCCCAGAATATTGTGTGCTCTGGAGAAATGTGGGCAAACACTGTGTCGAGGCAACAGAAATGTCTTTAGGTAGATAATAAGTCCTTTAAATGGATCTAATTCCAGGAAACTCAGCTGGCTGATTGGAATTGTATTTTTAGTCTCCAGTTCGTGTATTTACCTGAAATTTCTGTCCTGCTGTTCTAGCTGGAGTTGACCCCAGGTTGCCCACTGCTCCTGCCTTTTACCTAAATACCATGACTACACAAAGTTTCCGAGTTTCACCAGTCAATCTGAAAATGCTTTATTTTGGCAGATGTCTGGCAATACTGAAATTTCTGCCATTAAGGGGCTTTAAGGGGTCATTAAGGGGTTTTAAGGCAGTCTTCCCAGGAGGTTGGTGGGAAGATCCCTGCGTTTGCGCCATGGGACGCACATGGTTAATCTGTGGGTTCCTCTGCCCTCTCTGGTAACTGTTTCATCCCACCTCAGCACAGCGCCTGCTTCCAGTTTTACTGATGGTACCTAATAGTGAATCTGGCAGCTATCTAATTCTCTATTCCTAGCATGCTTTAAAAGTGCCTTATTTTTCAATTAATTCTGTTGGCTGTACAGATTTAATGGATTCCTTTAGAGGTCCCCATCCGTCACCTACACTGGACATTTCTTTTTCAGTGCCGTTTCTCTCTCCTTTTCTGTGTCTAGATCATGTTTCCATGCATTTTCCATGTCTCATTTTTGCCAGAATGGCTTTTTCATTATTTAAATCCTCCTGCTTTTCTGGGTTTGTGACTTTTGGGGTCCTCGGTAGAAGCTTGAAGTCAGTCCTTTGCTCTCAGTGATGCCAATGACTGCTCTGGGCTTGTTAAAATTTGCCCTTTTAAAGTCATACACTGCTGCCGTTATTTTGGGCTTGTCGTTCCTGTGAGTAGCAGAGGAACAGAAAGAAACCATAATAGAAGAAGACTTGCATTAGACATGGCAGCTCACGTTGGCCTCATCCTTGTCACGCAGACCTGCTGGCACTCCATGGACAATTAACGCTGAAACGTCACCTGTTCCGTGCGCCAGCAGCAACTTCTCAGCCAGAAGATTTGTGTGCTGCCTGGGTTTGGTATCGGTTATTCAAGAGCTGTTTGTATTGTGGTGTTTTTATTTGCCCCACCAGATGTGGATGTGGTGGATGGTGGATGGAGACATCCTTGTACCCATAAAAGAGTGAAATTCGGTCCTTATGGTCTTTGGGTGTTTTTGACACCACTGCGGAAGGAAACCACATACTCCAAGTGGCTGAATTATTCTGGCACACTGAACTCTTCTTTTGTGCCTCGATGTCCTCCTCCTGCTCTCCCGAGTGACCACAGCACCCCTCAGAGCTGACCAGCAGGTGTGGTGCCGCTGGTGCAGCCCAGGCTTGGCACCAGGCGGCCACCAAGTGCTGCCCCTGACCACTGACCAGTGCCAGGCTGAGATTAAACAGTGATCTGCTTCGAGGGCTTTCCGGGCAGGATTGCTTGTGAGGATTTACAGGAGCCGATTTCAGCCCGGCTGAAAGGTGCCAGGGTGACCTTGCCATCGCTCGGTGTCCCCAGGGCTGCATCAGGAGCGGGACAGGGTCCCAAATCTCCGTACGGAAAGCTTGCCCTGGCTTGGAGGCTGTGTGGGGAATGAAGGCTGCCTGTTCCTCCACCCGAGCCGAGGCTGTCTTTAAAAAGCAGCCGGCGTGGTTGTGCTTGGAACAGGCAGCTCAGTTTCTATATTATACACAACATTCATCTCCGTAGGAAGCCGGCCAGCCCACGCCGCTGCGGAGCCCAGAGCCGCCGGCTCTTCCCTTCTCCCGGGGCGTTCCCGGCAGCAGGGAGGGAGCCGGGAGCTGGGCAGGGAGCTGCGCCCCGGCAGCGCTGGGTGTGTGCCCACCGCGGGTCCCTGCGCTCCCGGGGCGAGCTGTCACCTCCCGGAACACTCACCCTGCCCCGGTGTCCCCAGCCTCGCACCCAGAGCCTGCCTTGCCTCACCTGCCCTGCCCTGCCTGTTGCTGTAAACATTTCCCTGCTCTGCCCCAAGACCTGGCTGCACTCCCGGGTGAGGATGGCACCCTGCAAGGCCCTGTGATCTCCCAGGAAAGGGCTTCACCCGTGTCTCAACATCATGTTACGACCCCTCTGAATTCGGGGAAGAGCAAACAATCCCCCCCGTGCTGGTTGCTGTTGGTGTCCATCTGTCCCAGCTGCTCAGCATGTTTGCAAAATTTAATTCTTGGCTACACCTGGTTTTACAACAGGATTAATTTCATGGTAACTGATACACCTGCGACAATTAGCTATGTAAACTAAGATAAGAGGCCAATCAAATTGCATGTTTTGGAGTGCAGGTTGCTTCCAGCTGGAGGCTTCCTAAGCTCTTCTCCTGAAATCACTTCCCAAAGGAAACTCTGCAGGTCACCTCCAGGCCCTGAGCGAGGCATGCTCCTGTGTGTGAGTGAAATAGGGCTGGGGGAATGCAGCAGTGAGCTGTGGAGGCTGAGCTTTTGGGGAGGTGGTCCCCCTTCCCTGTCCCTCCTTTTGGTGTCTGGGGTGCCTCTGAAGGGAGCTGGGGATGCTCCAGGCCTGGAGGCAGACGGAGGAGAGGAGGCAGGGCAGGTTGGCAGCTAGGGTGGAGATCACCCCGTGCCTGCCGCCACGGCATCAACTGTGCCCAGCCCCTGGCCAGGGCTCTGTGCTCCATTAACTGCCCCTGCCCCGTCCTGGGAAACACGGAAAGTTCTGAACCATCACAAAGTGCCTTTGGGTAAAGGGAAATTAAACGTAAATTAAACCCTTTACCTGCTGCGAGGGGTCAGGGCTGGAAATGCGAATGTGGAAATAGGTCCTGGCTTAAAATGACTTCAAGGACAGAGGGTAGGTGCTGGGCTTCTCGGCATCTGATCCAGCTGGGACTGGTTCCAATTAAAATGAGATCAAGGAGAATGGGACGAGGGAAAAAAGAAGTTATCTTTGCATTTCTGTCGGTATTGCAGCTTGAAGTGCGGGGGCTGGGCTCAGTGCTGGGCTCAATGCTGGGCTCTTCTCTCACTGCCCACGGGTGTCCAGTGAGGTTTGCTCCTGGTGTTGTTTCGGGGTTGCTGTGGCTGTAATGCCCACATTGCATCCAGGGAATGGTGTTGGGATGGGCAGGTGAGGAAGGAGCTGCAGGGAGGGGGCTGTGGGTTACAGCTGTGCTCCTGGGGCCACAGAGCTTCATCACATCATGGATGTGCTGGAGCTCCTCAGGCCTGGGCAGGAGTGGATGCTCTGTCAGAGGAGAGCCCCAGAAATGGTCAGAGGACAGGCTGGGAGAGCTGGGGGTGTTCAGCTGGACAAGAGAAGCTCCAGGGAGAGCTCAGAGCTCCTGCCAGGGCCTAAAGGGGCTCCAGGAGAGCTGCAGATGGACTGGGGACAAGGCATGGAGGGACAGGACACAGGGAATGGCTTCCCAGTGCCAGAGGACAGGGAGAGATGGGATATTGGGAATTAGGAATTCCTGGCTGTGAGGGTGGGGAGGCCCTGGCACAGGGTGCCCAGAGAAGCTGTGGCTGCCCCTGGATCCCTGGCAGTGTCCAAGGCCAGGCTGGATGGGGCTTGGAGCACCCTGGGAATAGTGGAAGGTGTCTGTGCCCATGGCAGGAGTGGCACTGGATGAGCTTTGATGTCCCTTCCACCCTGAGCCATTCTGGGACTGTCACTGGTTTGCATCTCACAAGCAGTGGATTTGACCTGTATTCAGGCACCTCTGCTCAGGAGAGTATTTCAGATCATTTCTTTCAAGAATTGCAGGTTTTTGCTCTCTGGGTATCATGCTTTCTCTATAGTTTTTAGTTAGTTTGTTTATATTTTTTTAATGTGAGGTTATATCAGCTTGAGAAGGCTTTATCCAGAGCTTGAAATGAGCAGGCCAGGCATAGTTTCTTTCCACATAATCTCCCAGGCTGAGCTTGGCCACCAGTGCAGAACTGCCATAAATCAGAAATAATGATGTGCTTTTAGAAAGGCAGTAGGAAGGGAGTGCACTGCTGTTCTGTGGAAGCAGGCAAGACCTATCCTCTTGCTAAGGGAGCAGGAATGGAGCTGTTCCTGGGGGAGCCAAGAAAAGAGGTCTTGTGAAGCAGCAATGCATGTGGGATGGAGAAGGATCTTGTAGCTCCCGGAGTTTCTGCTCAGTTGATAGGGATGCTGCAGGGCTGGGCCAGATGTGTGTCCAGCTGTGCTAGCAGCAGGAGCTGGGATGTGCACCACTCTCCTTCAGGCCTGTGCTACCATTTGCTAAACTTCAGTGAGCTACATTTTAGTGCAAAATTGAAGTTTCTCTTTTTTTCCCACCTGTGCTCACTCTACACCTGACATCAGTTTTGGGCTCTGTGGTAGAAATGTAAAGTTTGACGAGACTCCTTTGGGAAAACAAAGTTGGAGTTGCAAATGGTGGTTGTGCAGGGAGGGAGATATGTGCCATCTCTGAGTCATCTCCCTTCTGCTTGAAAAAGGGGCAGGGAATCTCAAAGGGCATCTTGATGGGTTTAGGTTTGCCGAAAAATGTCATTGTTTGATGTGACTGGCTTTCGACTTGCCTCACATTCCGAGGCTGACCTGCTCTCGTTGTTAGGCAGGTGTTGTCCCGCGGGCTCATTGCAAAGGACAGAAAGCTGCCCAGGGTGGTGAGGTGGCCTCACCTGCTCCCAAAATCCCTGCGGAGGCACCCGGGCAGGGACAGCCCGGCGGGTTTCGGTAAATACCGAGCGGTCAGCGCGGGGAGAGTGCTGCGGGGAGCTCTGCCGAGCGGGGTGAGCTGTGCCGGCACAGGCAGGGCTGGAGCTGCAGCACAGCGCTTGGAGAGCCTCCTTATCTCGTGTGTTTGGAGAGCACGGAGCCAAATCTGCTGTCGGGAAAGGCTTTGAGAGTCTTCGTCTCTTTGAATCATTAGGAGCGCCCCGATCTCTTCTGTTAAAGATGGGTGTAAGGATTAAAAAAAAAAAAAACATATCTCTGAGCTGGAAAGCTAATTGCTGTCTGCTTAAAACGCAGGGCGTACTGAGGAAGAAGAGAAGTAGCTGGGAGGAAATGCCGATTAAAATACTTGCAAGATCTTTTCAGTAGATGAGAATGTTGTGTGTTTCAGCAGATCCCAGGAGCGGTTGTGGGATTAATGCCGTGGCTGAGCAGGGAGGGGGGAAAACGCCAGGGCAAAGTTTGGAGAGCTCATTGTTCCCTGTGGAGCAGCCCGGGCTGGTGGCTGGGCTTATCTCACCCATCTCACTGCCCCATCAGCCGGGGGGTCAGGCAGCCCTGCAGAGCCCGGGAGGCTGCGGGGTGATGCTAGCACGGGACACTCCCTGTTGGGCATGCAGGGCGCCTGTCCCCTGTGGAGACGCCAAATCTCCCCGTGGTTTGGACTCACAGCCTGGAATCTAAGCTCATTTCCGACTCTGACCTCCTTTATCTAAATAAATCTCACGTGTCTGCTACTACTCAGACGGCAAAAATAATCTTTATTGCTGTAGTAAGTGTGTCAGCCTTTCTTTATCCCAGCAAAGTGCTGTAAGAGCTGCAAAATGCTTTGGAAACATGAGAATTTTTGAGCCACAGAGATTGAAAGGGGAGGAAAAAAAGTGGATCTCTGGGATTTGAGTCTTACGAACCAAACCGCTCAGCCAGGTTTCCTTGGCATGATTCCTTTTGCAAAATGGTCATCCTGCTGCCCACTGGAGCCAAAAGTGAAGGAAGGGATTAAGGCTGTGAAACTGCTCCATCCTGATGGCTCTGTCACAGCCCTGGGCAGGACAGAAGGGCTGTTTCAGAGCAGTATTTAGCTGAATAAATGCTGAGCGCTGGAGGTCTAGAGCCCAGGCTGGTGCAGAGGGCATCGATTGCATTGGTCTCAGTGCTCTGAGCCTGCATTTAAACCATCAGGTTTGGAAACAGAGCAAACCAGCCCAAAGCACCAGCAAAATCCCAGGTTTGCTGTGGAGCTGCTGTCCCACTCCTTCCTCCCTTGTGAGCACCCAGGGCTGGATTCAGATGATCCTTGTGCAGCAGGGGTGGGCAGGGCTCTGCTGTGATCCGGAGAGGCCCTTTGGGCTCTGAGAACTCTGCTCACCTCCTGCTTGTGGCTTTTTGTTCACCAGAAGTGTGGTGATAGAGCACTTCTACTCCTGAGCTGTGACCAGCTTGGACACAGCATGCTGGGTGTGCTGTCCCATTGCTGGGGAGAGCACACCCAGGACTCGTAGGCTGAAAGGAGCAACAAAAGCTCCCAAAGTTTTGTTAGTAAATTACACACTTGGCAGGGAAATTGGTGTGTTTGTCACTGATATCCCAGTGTAAGCACAGTGGGGTTTGGATAAAGGGGTGTGGTGAAAAGGGAGAAAGAGAGGGGACAGAGAGAGAGAGGGGGACAGAGAGAGAATTTGATCAAAGAAGGGGAGAAAGAAAGGAAGGAAGAAAGAGAGAGATGACCAGTCCTGGCTCCAGTGTCAATCCAGCTGATGGGATGTCCATGTTCCTGGGGCCCTGGGCTTTGTGGGGCACCTTTTCAGTCTTCCCCTCCCTGGAGAGAAGTTTCTCACTTCTTGTGCAAATCAGTTCTAATGCACAGTCGGTTCTTTCAGACCTTTCTGGAAATGGGTCGGAGGCTTTGGGGTCTTGGATAGTCTTGTTCCTCCCTACAGTCCGTGGTCCTTCTCGGCCTCCTCCCTACATCTGCACTGAACAGGGTTGTGCTTTTCTGCAGGAGCCACAACCAGGAGGTTTGTCCCAGAAGGTGCTGCCCTTCCTCCTTATGGCCTTTTCTCCAGCCGCATCCTGGTCTTTCTCATCTGTGTTTTTACCAACAACCCTTGGCTGTTATTCCCAAAGATCCTTGGTTGGCTCCATGGCCATCCAGCTATCGGTGTTTGGGACACACACATCAGCCCCTCACCTTCTGGGCTGCTGCACAAGCCACGTGTGGGACAGAGCAGAACTTCCCAGGGCTCTGGGGGACTCTGCTGTGGGCTTACACCCTCTAAATGTTGTTGTCCTGTTGAAGGCTCTCCTGGCATGAGGAATATGAACCTCAGAGCTGCCTGCACAGGAGCCCGTGGGGGAGCAAACCTAGCAGAACTGAGCCTGGCCCTTGTTGCACAGGAGCTGCAGGACTGGCTGGATGTGCTTCCTCCCTCACCAAGACCCCATTAAAATTTAAGGGTAAAAGTGGGAGTAATGAAAGAGAATTTTCTATTTAAGGCTTCTAATTCGTTTTTACCTCCAGCGTTAGCTGGAGTTTGTGCAAACCACTGGCAAGGCAATTAAAGTGACTTTTTAATGGGTTATTTTTGTCACTTCACCATGGTGGGAGCTAAAGATCCCAGGCTGTGAGCTGCCTGGGGTAGGGGCCATCCTTTTGCTGTGCTGCTCTGATGTTTAATCCCTAATTGGGTTTTATTCACAAGCTCTGGCTGAGCCACAATGAGAGGGAGAAGGTGTGGGGTTATGGCTCAATGGAACATGGGGAGCGAAATATCCAGGCTGCAGTTCCTCAAGGCTTCCAGGTTGGATCCATCCTGGAAAAGAAAAGGATTTTGGAAAATGGAGTGTACAGTTTGCTTTGGATGGTTGATGGGTATTTTGTAGGAGAAAGCTCCCAGGACAAAAAACAATGAAAAAAACAGATTGTCTGAGAGTTCCTCTTAAATCCTGGGGACTGCTGGGAGAAAATGAGGGTGTGTAGGTGAGTGTGGGATTTCCTGAGCCCGAGTGTGATGACTGCAGAGCAGACCTGTTCCTCCAGGTGAACACTGGCATCCCGTGCCAGCTGGTCCCAGCGGTGGTGGATGCCGTGGTGGCAGTGAAGCCTAAATTCAGATTCGTTTTGGGGACGTTTTCCTGAGAACTAGCCAGAGAGGGCTTGGGGCTCTCAGCTCGGTGGGAGTGCAGGTGCCCTGAGGGCAGCAGGCAGCAGTCCCAGCGCATTCGCCCTGGGCAGCCTGGCCGCAGTGTCCTCGCCCAGCACAGCGTGTCCTGTAATTCCTGCTCCCCTCCAGCCCTCGAGTCATTTCACAGCGCAGCATGGCAGGAATGCAAGCTTGGGACTGGCTCAACTAATTTCTTGAGCGGCTCGGCCAAGGGAAACCAGGGATAGATGTGTTTTGCTCTGCAGCGTTCATTCATTCAGCTCCTGCCCGCACTAACACACCTCTGCTGCTGCCTTGTTATCTGCCTCCACCTAGGTTATTTGGAGAAATGCTTTCTAAAAATAGCCTCCCGGTTTTTCCGGTATTATTATGTGCAGTTCTAAAAACTTGCCCAGGAAGGCTGTCCAGTTCATTGATGTTTCCTTAAAATACAGCTAATCCATGTAATCTCATTATAGCAGTAGGTGATTATACTGACAGCAAGCTTTAGCAGTGGTCCAGCAAAGCTCTTTACTCCCCGTCTATTATGTGGGTGGCTAAAAGTCACTGGGAGCACATTTTGGGTTTGGTCAGGCTATTTTAGGAGCAGGACTCAAAATATTTTTGTTTTAATTCCCTAGAGAATGTGCTGCATTGTTTGTGACGATGCCAGCACATCTTTGCCACTGTCTCTCAGCTTTGCTGGCTGCTGGCATCCCATGGCTGTGCAACAGGGTCTCCCAAAATTACTGGGAAGCATTAAGCAGCAGAGATTTGGTTGGTTTTTTTTTTTCCCCAGAGTGGATGAGGGGGACTTTAGCCATGTGTAGTGTGGGATTCCTTGTGTCCAGCATCTGTCTGCAGGTGTGGGATGGTGCTGCTCTCATGGGAGTCAGACCAAGGAAAAGGCGGATTTTGGGATGGATGTGGGAGTCAGGCACCACGGCAGCGTGGCCCCATGGCAGCCTGGCCGTGAGCCAGGGCTTGTGTCTGGAGGAGCAGCAGAGCAATTTGGGCTGGAAAGGCAGCTCCAGCCCACCCTGGAGAGAGGCATCTCCCAGGAGAGGTTCCTCGCTGGTGCTCTGTGTGCTTGGATCGAGGGCTGGCTGAGCAGTGGGCAAACAGGAGGTGCTGGCTGTGCTGTGCTGTGCCTGGGCAGTGTGCTGGAGAGGCTGCTGTGCTCCTCAAGGCCTGGCTGCGTGGCTGGGCAGGGTGGGGTGCAGCTCTCCGTGTGCTCGGCTCAGCTGTGCTCGCTGCACTGCCCCTTGAGCACAGAATCACAGAATATCCTGAGCTGGGCGGGATGCACAGGATCATTGATCCGTGGTGCATAGACACCCCGACAATCCCACCCTGTGCCTGTTCTCCAAACTCTCCTGGAGCTCTGGCAGCCTCAGGCTGTGCCCATTCCCTGGGTAGCCTGGGCAGTGCCCAGCACCCTCTGGGGGAAGACCCTCTGCTGATATCCAGCCTGACCCTCCCTGTCACAGCTCCAGCCCTTCCCTGTGTCCTGTCCCTGTCACAGGGAGCAGAGATCAGCACTGGGGTGTTTCTGGTGGGGCACAGCCCCGCATGGCTTTGCCCCCTTCCCATCACTCCGGGAGAGTCTGTCCTGCCGGGCTGGGCTGCAGCGGCATGGGGCTGCTGCTGTGGGACTGTGGTGAGAGCACTGAGGGTGGAAACCTTCCACCAAAAGGTTTGTGCAGACAAATGCAGGTTTTTTTCCTGTCCGTAAAGCCTGTCTTCGTTGTTTGCCCAAGCTGAGCACGCAGATCTGCAAGCGGTCCGGCCCTGGCCCCCAGAATGACCGGGATGAGATTTGCCAGTGAGCAGGAGGATTAAAGGGGAGGCTACAGAGCGGCTCTGTGCAAGCACTTTTGTGAGATCCCAGTGCAGTGTTTTGAGAGGACATCAGGCTCTCTCTCACACAGATACCTATCTCCTGGGGCCCATGGAGGGTTGGAGCTGCTCTGCCATCTCTTTGCCTGCTGGCACATGCTGCACATACCTCCTTTGGGGCAAATTCCTGGTGCTGGCTTCTCAGACACAATGGAAAACCTCTAGGGCTGTTTCTGTATCTTTTTTTAAAATTATTTTTTTAATAACCATCCTGCTTTTGCTTATCTTAGTCCAGCCCCTCCAGTGATAACACAGGCAAAGCCCTGACCTGTGGCGTCCCAGGGAGGAAAGGCTCAGCTCTCTGACAGAGTGGTGGCTCAGAGTGGATTTCTAATCTCTTTTTTCTAGATGAAAAGACTGTAGCTGCCAAACCAAAAGGGCAAAGTGATTTGCCCCAGTGAGGTATCGTGTTTCTGCTCTGATTTATGGCGAGGGGAGAGGCTTCTGAGTCATCCGTTCCTGGAACTACTTTATTTTGGTAACGGAGATAATTCTGCAGGTTTTAAATCTATGTGTTGTCAGTCAGCAAAAGCCCGTGTGGGATGGAAACCACAGCTGGCGGGACTGGGACTGACCAGGGACTGGGGTTGACCAGGGACTGGGACTGGGACTGGGACTGACCAGGGAGAGGTAGTGGGGCTGACCAGGGAGTGGGGCTGAGCTCCAGGTNCCTCCTTTGGGGCAAATTCCTGGTGCTGGCTTCTCAGACACAATGGAAAACCTCTAGGGCTGTTTCTGTATCTTTTTTTAAAATTATTTTTTTAATAACCATCCTGCTTTTGCTTATCTTAGTCCAGCCCCTCCAGTGATAACACAGGCAAAGCCCTGACCTGTGGCGTCCCAGGGAGGAAAGGCTCAGCTCTCTGACAGAGTGGTGGCTCAGAGTGGATTTCTAATCTCTTTTTTCTAGATGAAAAGACTGTAGCTGCCAAACCAAAAGGGCAAAGTGATTTGCCCCAGTGAGGTATCGTGTTTCTGCTCTGATTTATGGCGAGGGGAGAGGCTTCTGAGTCATCCGTTCCTGGAACTACTTTATTTTGGTAACGGAGATAATTCTGCAGGTTTTAAATCTATGTGTTGTCAGTCAGCAAAAGCCCGTGTGGGATGGAAACCACAGCTGGCGGGACTGGGACTGACCAGGGACTGGGGTTGACCAGGGACTGGGACTGGGACTGGGACTGACCAGGGAGAGGTAGTGGGGCTGACCAGGGAGTGGGGCTGAGCTCCAGGTACAGGAGCTGCTGCCTGTCCCTGCAGCCGTAGGGGTGTGTGGCCCAGATGGTATCCCTGGGATGGAGCAGTGCTGTCCTGGTTTGCTGCCATGCCAGGCTGTGCCCCGGGGATGGAGCAGTGCTGTCCTGGTTTGCTGCCATGCCAGGCTGTGCCCCGGGGATGGAGCAGTGCTGTCCCAGCTCAATGCCATCCCAGGGCAGGTGGGAGGCAGCGGGAGCAGCCCTGCTGGCACTGGGCACGCAGGCCCAGCCGTGTTTGTTCAGGGCAGTCTGGCTGCTGTCTGGCTGAGCACAGCCAAGCCCTGAGCGGTTTCTGTTGCTGGTCCCAGTGGGAAATGAGGCTTTTCCCCACGCCTGGGCTCTGCTCAGCCGCTCACAGCCCCTCCATGGCTGATAGACCAAGACCAGCTGCCTGCTCAGGGACAGATGGGTGGCTTTCCCACACTGCTTAAAGCCCCTGTGAATGTCAGCAAGCTCTTCTTTGTTTTCTGTTCTTTCTGGGAGCTAATGAGCATTGTCTGATTTTTCTTTCTCTTTTTATTTTTCTTTTCATGAGTGTAATTTGGCCTGTCCACAATTGCCCTAACTGTTAAGGAGGAAAATTCCTGTTTTCCTGAGTGAGGTTTGGGCAGCAGAGGTGGCTTTGCAGTGCTGAGTGATGCTGCTTTACTCTTTTACAGTGCAAGTGAAAACTGTGTTTTACAGTTGTTCATGCCTGGACTTCAGGGTCGTTTTGTGCTGTTTTCCTTTGGTTTTGCCTTTTCCCTCTGGCTTCTCCCACAGGCTCATGAAGATTACACCTCCTTCTGTGACAGTGCTGCTTGATGCCTTCTGGCTTTAGCTAGCGGCACATCTGCTGGTCTTATTAGTGAGTTTCTGCTCGGTTCCTGCTATTAAAGACATCTCGATCAGTAGCGTTTTCAGAGGAACAGGACTATGATCCACTCCCAGGCAGGTTGCTTGGCTGCTCTTTGGTACAGATGCAGACTGTCAGGGAGTGTAGATACCCAAGGGAAACAGGCTTTGGGGAAAACAGGCAGTTCAGACCACCGAGGGCAGCTGTGTGCCATGGATCTGCAGCGCTGGTAGGGCTGGGAGGACGGAATCCATGTTCAGAAAGCTGCTGTGTGCTCCTTTATTTGACTGGTGATCTGTGGCTCTTTGCTGTGAGCAGCTCTGGCGTGAGGCTCTGATTCTGCTGCTGGGGATCAGGAGCAGCTTCACTCAGAGTGGCTGGTGTCACACGGGTGCCAGGCTGGGGACACCTCTGCAGGGCCAGGGCAGGCTGTGTCCCCGGCGCAGAGGTGGCAGAGGACACGTGGAGCAGGAGCAGCCCTTTTCTTCAGTGTCCTGCAGGATAAGCAGTGTGTTGGTGTATCCCCCACGAGGTTTGGGGAGGCTGGAGTGCTCTAAAGGCGTGCGGAGGTGGCATCTGGGGACGTGCCATGGTGGCACCTGGTCAGTGTTTGCACTTGTTGATCTTAGAGGTCTTTTTCATCTGTAATGACTCGCTGAACAGCATCTTGTGAGGCAGGCTAGTTCTGTCAGGATGGCTTCTTGCCCCATGCTTTCCCTGGGATGCCCTCTGTCACTCCTGGTGTCCCAGGGTGCCACATGGGCGGGGTGTGAGGGTGGCAGGAGGGGCAGGACACGGAGCCACCACAGAGCTGTGACAGACCCCTGGTGCTCCTGGGAGAGGAGAGGCTGTGGAGCAGGGAGCCAGGGGCTTGGGGCTGGGGAGGGAAGGGAAGGGAAGGGAAGGGAAG
>VZRM01008778.1:85994-128716 GCA_013397955.1 Grantiella picta | reverse complement strand
GAAGGGAAGGGAAGGGAAGGGCTGCTTGCCGAGAGGAGAGCAGAGCTCTGCCTTCACCTCCCCCATCTCCACCCTCCCCGGGGTGCTCCGTGGGATGCTCTGCAGGGCTGAGCAGCAGCAGCCATGTTTATTGATGGGCAGGAATAATTAAATTTCAGCCTTAGAGCAGTCCCTGGCGTGGGAGCAAAGAGCAGCAGGAGCTTTGTCCTTATTTCCCACTGCTTCAGGAGCTCCGGCTCTGTGGCTGAAGCTTGGAGAGATTTCCTGAAGACAGGCAGGTCTTTAGCAGGTCTGAAGGCATCCCAGCAGCAGTGGGACAGGGAGAAAGGATGTCTGGAAGGCTTTTTCTGTGAGGGAGGAATGCTGGGGTGAAGATAAATGAGGAAGAAAAGAATCTTGTTGTGCTCCTGCCAGACCTACCCGATATGAGGATAATGGTTTGTGGGATCTGCAAGGCGTGCAGGTCAGAGATCGCTGTTATCACACTCTAATTAGCACCTGTGGTGCCCTGTTAATGACAGACATCCTGTTCAGACCTTGAGCTTTGATGGATTCATCCAGCTGCAGAGTTCCCTGCCCCTCCTAGTGGGGTTGGTGACAAGGACCTCATTGAGTGTCACCCTTGGGTCTTGTGCTGGGGTGTTCTGGGATAGGACAGCAGAGAGCCTATGTGAGGACACCCTGAGCTCTGTGAGGACACCCTGAGCCCCCCTGAGCCCCCCAAGCCTTCAGAGGTGTGCAGGGAGCGGAAAGGTTGGTGTAAATCCCGGCAGCATCATCAAGGCAAATGCTTCCCTTGCACTGAGGAGTGTGGGAGAGAGAGAGGAAGAATGGAAGAATAAAAGAAAACTTCTCAGTTCTTCCCTCATGTGTGTTTTATGGCACTAGGGGTACCAATTATAAAATCTGTGTCTGTGCAGAGGCAGCTGCTGCCGCTTGGGGAAGAAGCGAGCGAGAGGTAAATTGAAACTGTAAAACACAGTCAGTGTTCATCAGGAGGGAATTCCTCTACATTTCCTGCATTATTCTTAAATGCAGAGTGGTTTTTTTTTTTAATGTGGTGGTTTAATTCTCTGTGTCAGCAACCTCATTATTTCCTGGTCAGCTCTCCATGTCCATCCATTCCCAGATGGCTGCAGGACAGGCTGGTGGCATCACAGGGGCTCCTGGCCCTTCCCTCAGCCAGGGCTTGAGTGATGACTTGGACACTTATTTATTAAATTTGTGGGATTCACGGTCTGCACAGCAGGAGAATCACTGCTGTGTGCTTTTTGGAAGTGGCCCAGGACGGTCCTAGCTGTGAACTAGGACTGATGGGAAGTGAGAAAGGGGGTGGGAATGCAGTCAGCACCGAGATCACTTAGACCTGGGGTCTCCTTGTTTCCCAGCGCCCCCAGCACAGCCCTCTGCAGAGCTCATCAGCATATGGCTGGAGTGCCTCCACCATCAACAGGTCAGCTTTATTTTCCTTGCGTGGTGTAACCACAAATTCTGTAACTCCTGATGCTCTGTTGTGCTGCAGGACCTGCTGGCTGTGTTCTGCTGCAGCTTTCTCTGAAGTTCACATCGAATTTGTCTTCCTAAGTGGGTATCAGATCCTGGCCTCATCGAAAAGCCGCTGGGACTCTGGTTTGTAGCTCCATAAAAGCTGACCGCATTTTCTGTCCTGCGCAGCCAAACACCACATGGCTAGTTTATGGCCACTGCTGGAATGGGCAGCGAGTTTCATTAGGCCACTGAAAACACACTTTGTCATTACAGCAGCCTGGAGAGCCGTGGGAAGAGAGGAGGAGCTGGGATTGCTGCTGCTGTGGCTGCCATCCCGGAGCTCCCTTTGTGTCCCTGCAGCCTGTAGCTGGAAGAGCACATTTTGGTGGTCAGTGGTCATTTCCCCACTGCAACGTCCAGCCCCAGCTGCCCGGATGATTGGGAGCAGCACTCAGGCTGTGTTCACTGTAGTGGCATTTCTTCAGTGCTGCTGGTGGAAGAGCTGGTCAGAAGTTAGGTGTGATTTGGAGAATGGGGAAAGCAGAAAAAAAAACGGTTATAGGCTTTCAAGGGAGGCTGTCAGCCTGATCTGCTTGGGTTGCTGTTGTCTCGGATGGAGGAGGAAGAGATGAGAGTAGCAGATGCAGTCAGAGGTCACTCACNTCTGCAGCTCTCCTGGAGCCCCTTTAGGCCCTGGCAGGAGCTCTGAGCTCTCCCTGGAGCTTCTCTTGTCCAGCTGAACACCCCCAGCTCTCCCAGCCTGGCTCCAGAGCAGAGTTGCTCCAGCCCTGGCAGCATCTCCGTGGCTCCTCTGGCCTGGCTGCAGCAGCTCCAGCTCCTTGTGCTGTTGTTCCCCAGGGCTGGGGCAGCTCTGCAGATGGGGCAGAATTCCCCCTTGCCCTGCCTCTCTCCCCCTCCCGTGTTGCCTGCTGGTCCCTTGGCCAGGGAGCATCTCCCCGGATTTACCAGCAGCTTTTGCCTGGATGTTCAGGGAGAGAGACACAGCCATGAGAGCAGGGACGGGGCTGTGACTTGTGGGGCTCCAGGGCCATCCTTTTGGGGTGATTCTGCCTCGACCCTCTAATGTCAGAAGGAGCAGCAGGGCCATCCTCAGCTGGGGAGTGCTCAGCCAGGAGCACCACAAAGGCTATCGCTTTGCTGATGAGATAAAACAGGGCTCTTTCTTCCCTTTTAGTGTCATGTGTTGCATTTTCCCTTTCAGTGCTTCTAGACCTCTACTAATTATTAATAATTAGGCTGACGAGGCAAAACTTGGTTTCTTTCCATTGCATCTCGAGCAAGCCAAGAAGCTTGGCGTAGGAGCTCACAGTGGATCCCATCCACTCTACTTGGGCTCAGCAGCCCCATGCTGCTCAATTCAGGGGGTCACAGAAGGGCTTGGGCTGGAAGGGACATCAAGGGCTACCCTGTCCCACCCCCCTGCCATGGACAGGGACACCCACGGGACCAAAGTGCTGCAGTGGTGGGTCTGGCTGGTGGGGCTGACATACAAGAAATGCATCTCAAAGCCAACGTGGCACCCTCTTGAAGCATTTTGACCCAAACCCAGTTTCAGAGTTCCCTTTGCCAGTAGGAAATTTTGGTGGGGCTGACTTATAGAGATGGGTCTCAAAGCCAACATGGCACCATATTGAAGCATTTTGACCCAAACCCTATTTCACAGAGTTCCCTTTGCCAGTAGGAAACTTTGGTTACTTGGTTTTTGTTTCCTTTTCCTGGTCAGATGTCCAAGCTACCTGTGCAGTGACTGAGATCACCAGTGCAGGCTCAGTAAGCTCCGGTGATTCCCCACAAGTGCAAAAGCCCCACTTTTGCTGCAGCCCCCTGGTTGCTCACCAGGTCCCAGGCTGTCCCAGGCTGTCCCAGGCTGTCAGAGGCTGTCTCAGGTTGTCTCAGGCTGTCCCAGACTGTCCCAAGCTATCCCAGGCTGTCCCAGGCTGTTTTCAGAGCCTCCAGCAGCAGCTGGTTTGGGCAATGTGCTCCCTTTCCGTGGCCACGCAGCTGGGTCACCATGCGGGGAGACCTTCCTGCACAGGAGGCTCTTTCCCTGCAGAACCTCAACGTTTATTTACCTTCCTTTTCCCCCTCTCTCCTTGTTCCCTGTCTGTTTTTTCCCCCGGTCTGGCTGTGGACGGAGGCACATCTCTGGCTGTGCTGTCCTCCCTGATAGCACGAGCAGCTCTCTGCTCACTCCTTGCGTGCAAAAGCCAGCATTAGATAATTGCTGGATTGAAAAGAGGCTGTAATTATTTTTGCTTCCCGACTACAGGAGCAGGCGGTGCTTGCCAAACGGCTCGGTAACTGCTGGCAGATGCTCTTCAGAGGGTATCCCTGCCCTGCCCACATCCTCCCTGCCGTCAGATGCTCCGTATGGCTTCATTTTAACTGTTAACTGGGTCCCCCTTCAAAGAGCTGCTCCCTGCTACCCTGGAGCCTTGCGTTTCTCAGCTGCCTTCAGCAGTGGGTGATTGCTCAGCGTTTAATATTTTAGCTGGTATTTTGTTATTCCTGCTAACTTCTGCTGGGGAGCAGGAGGGTCCCACAGGCAGTGCTCGGGCTGTGAACCCACTGCCAGGTTAATGGAGCAGCTCTGGTGATTAAGGGCTCTAGCAGAGGCATCATTCTGGCATGAACACAACAGGAGCAGATCCACAGTTACTCTGTTTTATTTTCCTCCTCAGAGCAGCACTGGGACCAGCTGGGCCATCCCTGTGCAAGGTCACAGCCCCTATCCAGCTGGGTGGTCCCTGGGTGTCCCCAGGTTCAGCAGGACCCTCGGTGGGTGGTGGAAGGACAAAGATGGGGTGCAGCAGAATGAGGTGTCGGGGATGTTTGGGAGCCGGATGGGGCCACAGTCAGGCAGGAGAGGTGTCCTTGGCCCTCTGAGATTCACTAACAGCTGCAGGGAGACATGGCAGGTGGGAGACCTTGAGCTGATCATCTGGAAGAAAAAGCCCAGCTGTTTCCTAGTGCTTCAGGCCTTTTGTTCCATTCTGTTTCTAAATGAAGTATTTGCAGGCAAAAATCACAGTGAAAACTTGCAGCGCTTTGAGGGTATTGAACTGTTTTTTCCCAACTGAAACTGCTGTGAGAAGCAGCCCCTTGCCCAGGGCCACTGCTGCATGGTCACCTGTCACTGGAGAATGACGTTTTGTCAGGAAATCCCCCAAATACAGGAATCCTCCAGCTGAATGCACATCCTCATCCCCAGCAGATGCTGGTATTTGCCCATTATGGCTTTGCCAGCAGGCGCTGAGGGGCTGCCATGGTGCCAGCAGATTCCTCTGCTACTTGTCTTTTCTTTAAAAGCCATTGAGTGGTGATGAGAGATTCCTGCCGTGCTCACGGCAGCGTGTGCTGGCACAGCCAGAAGGCAGAGAGGCTCTGAGACACAGACTGTGCTCCAGAGATGCCTCAGCTTGCTGCCACTGCTCACCCAGCTTCTGCTGGGCCCACATTCATCATCTCCACCTTCTTAATGCCATAGTGGGTGAAAAAAATTACTTAGATTTTATATCCTTCATATCTAAATATAGCCTTATTTACCTGTTCAGCTGTACTTTCAGAGAGGACCAGGGATGGCATCCCTAGGCTGCTGCCAGTGTTTGCTGTAGGACCCTGGATTCATGGGCCTCACATGCTCAGAGACAGTTCTGAGGGCACTTTGCAAAAATCGCCTCATTTGCCTGAGCAGTTTTTGGATGTTAAAAGCTGAAAAACTCCATGGCCTCTCAGCTGCTCAGCAAGGAGGGTCTGCACCCTCTTTTCTGTGCTTTTTGCCCTGTGGTTTACATGGGCAAGCACAACACACTGTTCAGCCTTTGCAAATTGCTCTGTAACATTTCCAAGCAAACTAAAAAGAATAAAAAGCAAAAAAAGGGGAAAGGAAGAGTTACAGTTCTCTGTGTCTTACAAATGGAAAAGGGAAAATTAAGCAGCTGAGAAATGCTGGTGATGCTGTGTGCGTTGGGAGGAGATAACTAATGAGCCTCCAAAAGGTCATGGCTGTGCTCATGGTTAACCTTCAGCAAGCTGTTCCGTGGGCAGGGGACAGGCAGCGCTGGGATCACTGTTCCAGGGATCCAGGGATCCATGTCTTCTCCTGCAGGAGTGAGGCTGGGGACAGCTGAGGGTAACCAGGCCGTGCAGTGCCCGAGCTCCTCGGGAGGCTCTGCCAGGGAGAAGCATGCAAGGAAAGGAGCTGGAGCTGCAAATGTGAGCTCTCTGCACTGAGGGCAGCTGGAAAACTGAGTTCTGCCCTGTACACGCTGCTGCCATCGGTGTCTGTGTGTGCCAGGGGGAAGATGGGCCTGCCCATGCTGGAAGGGGAGCGACGGGAAGGGCCAGGCTCTGCTGACCACTGGAGAGTCCGGCCAGTGCCTGGGTGTGCCTCAGCGGTGGGGAAAGCACTGCCCAGGCTTTTGGGCACTGCAGGGCCAGGGGGCTGCTCTGGGCTCTGCTGGACGGCAGGGCCAGCTGGCTGCCCCGGCACTGAGACACTGGGGACAGGCATTGGCTGTGCCACCAGCCCTGTGCCTTGGCATTGTCTGCAGGGTACCGGAGAAGGAAAGCATGTACATCTTACTGCTACAAGATGTAGCAGTGCTAATTTTTAAATCTCAAAAGAATAACCTTTCTGCTTTGCTAGATATCTCTGGGCTACGTTTCTCTACGTTGCTTGGAGAGTTTATTCTACCCCTCGATTTCTCACCCAGTTTAGAACACTATTTCTCTGTGTGTGTGTGTCCTCAGATTTCTTTTCACCGTGTGTCGTCATGAAGTGATGGGCTCAGAGTGAGACCTGTAAGGAATAATGAGGGGCTTGATTCCCAGCTACGTTCTTGACCTGGTGGTGCTCAGACTCTGCTGGCTTTGCGAGTGACGAAGGAGAAGGAGCGGGAAGGGACGGAGCGCGATGGCAGAGAAGTGCGACTGCCTGGCCAGCATGTACGGGTATGACCTGGGCTGCCGCTTCGTCAACTTCCGCCCGCTGGGCTTCGGGGCCAACGGGCTGGTGCTGTCGGCGCTGGACAGCCGCAGCTGCCGCAAGGTGGCCGTGAAGAAGCTGACGCTGGGCGACGCGCGCAGCGTGAAGCACGCCTTCCGCGAGATCAAGATCATCCGCCGCCTCGACCATGAGAACATTGTCAAGGTCTACGAGGTGCTGGGCCCCAAGGGCGCCAACCTCCGTGGGGACTTCTTCAAGTTCAACATGGTGTACATCGTGCAGGAGTACATGGAGACGGACCTGGCGCGGCTGCTGGAGCAGGGCAAGCTGGCCGAGGAGCACGCCAAGCTCTTCATGTACCAGCTGCTGCGCGGCCTCAAGTACATCCACTCGGCCAACGTCCTCCACCGCGACCTCAAGCCCGCCAACATCTTCATCAGCACGGAGGACCTGGTGCTGAAGATCGGCGACTTTGGGCTGGCCAGGATCGTGGATCAGCACTACTCCCACAAGGTAGGCAGTACCCGGCTGGCCGGCACAGTCAGGTGTTGAACCCTTGTAGGGTGATGTGGTTGGGCTGCGGTAGATCTTCCTGGGGAAATGGTCCTTGAGCCAGTTTGGGCAGCCGCAAGCCCTGCTGGGGTGGTCACTGCTGGTGACCACTGTGCCCCAAGCCAAGATGTGCTCATGGAGTCATAGTTTGGGTGGGAAGGGACCCTGAAAGCTCATTCAGTTCAGCCCCCAGCAATGAGCAGGGACACCTTCCAGCAGATCAGGTTGCTCAGAGCCCTGTCCAGCCTGGCCTTGAATGTTTTCTGGGCACAGCCCATGCACTGAGCTCTGCCAAACATCCTCAGCGCTCTCCAGCGCTGCAAAGAGGGCACAGGAAGGGTTGGAGTGCCCTTCAGCTGTCTTTCATGCCTTATATTGTGTGTATCAAATACGTGCTCAGGTGTTTTGTTCTGTCTCAGCAGTGGACTGTGGGGAGGCGTGTGTTTGCTTGCTTTACTGAAATGAGTAAGCTCTGTTTCTTGCTGGCTGCTGTTAAAAAGCACAAGCTGCTGGAAGCATGTGGAAGGGGCACCCATCATGCCCACTCTGCTGGGCTTCGTCCCACTTTGGTGCCAACTGGCTTCTGAAAAACCTGGTTTTGTTGGAATTACATTCATTTAACATAGGGAGAGAGGAGTGGGTCTTTGAGGCTCAGTCAAATTCTTTCATCTGAGGTCAACACCCAAATAAGATATGAAATTCTCTGCTGTTTGGTACTTAGGCAGTGTATTACAAAGCGCTAATAATTGCGAGTGACCAGGGCAGCCTGCTGTGCTGACAGCGGGCAGGCAGCGTGGGTGACAAGGCTCTGTGACACACAGCCCTGATGCTGATGGGTTTGGAACAGAGCTGCAGATGTGTAATGCAGGTTGCCTTCCAGGCTCGAGCTCTTGAGCAGTGGAAGAACATGGTGGAGGCTTCATCAGCCCGGGATCCACGTGTTCCAGGGAGAAAGCAAAGTTATGGCATGGTCTGCAGCTGGCTTCTGGTTAAAGTTACTGTTTGGTGTTGTAAGATGAGATAAAATCTGTTTTCTTGATCTGGATGTGTCTGTGGGTGAGTTTGGGGTCTCCCATGGCTCTGTTGCAGTGCCTGTGCCGAGGCTTAAACGCACTTTGCGTTGCTTTGTGAAGGGAGGCGTGGAAGGGGAGGCAGAAGAGGATGGCAAAAAGACAGTCTCACAATGCTGAGATGATTTATTCTGAATACGAGTTGGGCTGTGGGAAGAAGCAGAGCCTGTGGAAAAGCAATGAGGTGGCAGGGAGCGAGCACAGGGTCCCTGTCGCTGCTGCCTGCTCTTTCCGTGCTCCTTCCTTCAGCAGTTTTCTGTGGCCCAGCTCAGGAGGAGGCTCCTGGCTTCTCAGATGTGTGCTTTGTTTGTTTAAAGTCAAGTAACTCCCAGAGAAAACTGCAAACTAGGCAGGCTACACGAACACATAAAGCCTCTGATTCAAGGAACATCATGTTGTCAAGGACCACGGGATCAGGGTGGGAGTTATCTGTTCGTGTCTGCTGCAGCATTATTGTTATTTCTAAGCAATTCTCTGTTGCCTCAATAACAGCCAGTGCAGTGGAAGGAGCTGTCAAGGGCTGCAGCTTCATGTTGGTGTTTAGCTCTGCCAGATGCCATTGCATGAGCATCCTCTGATTCCTCATGGGGTGGGAGGCTGGAGCATCAGTGCAAAAAAAACCCCTCAGAGTGTGCAGAGAAGCCTGGATACTGCTGGAGAGCTGAGCTGAAAATAGCAGGCGGTGTCAGTTATCGGTGATTCCTGGCACTGGGCAGGGCTGTGTGTGCCAGAGCTGGGTGCCAGGCCCTGCACGGGCAGAGCTACCACAGGAGGGCACAGCTGGGCTCGGGTCAGCCCTGCCTTTGATGTCCAGCACTTCTCAGATGACTCAGAGAAATCAATTCCTTTCCATATTTCTGTTTCAAGCTCCTCTTTGCTCCAAGGCTCATGCAGGTTTATGAGCTCCATGGCCATGCTCTGGCAGGAAGCAGCAGCAGGAGGTAGAGGAGTGGAGCATCGCCGTGTCTGAGGCGGCTGAGCCAGCAGAGCAGGGCAGGGATGCTCACACCCCGGGCTCTGAGCTGCCAGACTGTGCTCGTGCACAGCTGCCCAAAGGCTGATGAAATCCCGAGCCCTGGGGAATTGATAGCCCAAAGACCCAGGAGATCCAAACCTCTGAAGGCAGTGCAGAGCTACACCTTGAGCACAATGGTTTCCTGCAAGCCTGTGAAGTGAGGAAGGCTCTTCTTAAGCACTTAGATTTTTTTTCTTTTAGCGTGTTTTGTATCTGGAATGTGCTTGCACTGATGGCTGAGTTCTGCCAACACAAAAGATTGCAGGTTGTGTTGGTGTTATTTGTCTCAAAGGTCACATCTCTTCTGACCTGATGTTTCTCAAACCCCAAACCACCCTGCTGAGTGTTAAAGTGGCAAATGAGAACCACTCTGGATTGTGAGCAGAATTTTAAACACTGCCTAGAAGTACACATACCACTTAAATAATACCCCTTGCCTGGAAAGATGGCTTATTTACGTGACTTTCAGCGGGGAAATGTTGAATTGGGATGAGGTGGGAAGAGGGGATGCTGAATTGGGATGAGGTGGGGAAGGGGAGAGTCCCCAGCTCTGGGGGATGCTAAATTGGGATGAGGTCAGAAGGGAGAAGTCCCCAGGTCCTGGGGTGCTGAATTGGGATGAGGTGGGGAAGAGAGAGTCCCCAGCTCTGGGAGATGCTGATTTGGGATGAGGTCAGAAGGGGAGAGTCCCCAGCTCCAGGAGATGCCCTGAGCCGCAGTGAGGAGCTGAGCTGCCCCAGTCCTGAAGCCGAGCACCTTTGGCTGCATTTTTCCCACCGTTTGGCTGCTGTTTGCTGCTCAAGCACCTTTCTCCGTGTGGTCAGAGCAGCATGGGGACACCTCTTTGTCTGAAACTGCTCCATAGCGAGCAAAATTAATTTCCAGCTGCCAAGGTGACATCCAGACCTCAGTCTGCACCTTCACAGGCTGCTCAGACCTGACGAATTCTAGCCCTGTCTCAGATACATGAGCTTCTAAGCTCAAGCACTTGCAGACATCTCTTTAGGGCACAGAGTGTCAGGTGTGGTGGGAGAGGACCCTCGGGAGATGATCCTGAGCATTCACCTCTCTCTCTCATCCTTTCTCTTCCCCGAGGCTCTCACCACCCAGCTGTGCAGGCTCCTTTTTTTCCATCTCTCTCCTCTTTATCCCTGGTGAGTTTATTCCTCTAGAACATCTCCACATTACTGCCTTTTTCCCTTGGCTGCTGCCGTGTGTGGTTTGAAGCCTTAGCCCTGCAGCTTGGTGCCCAAATGGTAAGCGAAGGAGGGTTGGAGATGAAGAGAAGAGCTGCATCCATGGCCCAGTCCATGCCTGCAGTCTGCAGAGGGACGTGGGGCTGCTCAGATGTCCATCGAGCCATCCAGCCCCACTCTTTGGCCCTAACAAACACCTTTGGCTCCAAATGAGAGTCCAGATTAATCTATGCCAAGTTTGGGAGGGAGAAGTGTGTAATGGTGAGGTGTTGTCCTCCCTGAGCTTTTTCAGCTTGTGGTGGGCAGGAGGCATGGGACAGTAGGACACAGCAAAGTGAAGCATTAAAAATTGGCCCAAATACCCGTGGATGTCTAGACTTTAAAATAACAAATGCTTTGGAGGGCAGACTCGTCCCTGGCTGCGCATCCCGTGTGGCATGTCCAGCCCTGCAGCATTGTCAGAGCATTGGGTGGTCCTGGCTGGGAAGGACAGGAGATTTCTGCTGCTGGGGACACAGAGAGTTGCTGAATGTCTGCACCTGCATGACCAGACCACAAACTAGAGCATTTTGTTATCCTCCCTGAATTGTACAAGAAAGCAAAATTGTCTCTTCTGGGGGTTGCACCTGGTGCTCCAAAGCACCTGGGGACATCTGTGTGGGGATCAACAGAGGACCTACTCTCCCTTCACCTGCTGGCAACATTCATTACGGAATTAATTGGCAGAAATCCCACACCACAGGGTTGTGGTAAATACTTTACAGACCTTCAAAGCTTTGAAGTGCTCCCTTAGCTTTGTACTGGTGGTTCAGGGCAAACATAATCGCTTCCAGTTCATGCAGTAAAACAACAGAATTCCCAGATGGGTCGTGGTGAGGTCTTCAGAGGAGCTGGGGATGTAGGGTGTTGCTCCTTTGCCCTGTGGAGAGGACCACCCTGCACATCTAGCCCTTGGCCGTGGCCTGTGCAGCCGGTGCTGACCCTCCCTGCTGTGACCCCGGTTCGTTTGTTCTCCTGCTTCGTCCTCTGACGAGGCACGCAATGGTCTGTGCTCCTGAAATAAATGCATTCTGTCATCGCAAACCAGAACATGTCACGTTGCCAGAGCCACGCGCAACAGCCTCTCTACTGTTCTACTTGGAGCAATGTTCCTGCAAACCTGGTGTCTTCCACAGCCCCTCCTGCAGCTGTCCTACCTGCAGTTGGAAAAATAAGGTTAAAAACCCTGCTGTGGAGAGGCAGAAGCTTGCTGCTGCTCCGGGATTATTCCAAAAGCTTGGGCTTGTTGCTATTTTGAGCCCCCCATCTGCACCAGGAGCTGATCCGGCTCCCACGGGTGCAGCAGCGGAAATCTCCATCATGGTTGAGGATGGAGGTGCAGATTCAGGGCTGTGCTTGGATCCTGATGGATTTCCGGTTTGTCAGCACCTGGCCTGCACCTCCACAGCTTTTTGACTGCAGAAAGATGGATTCTGGAGTGAGGCACTCCTGGGAGAAGCCTTGGGCTGAGGCATGGGGGCTGCTTGGTTTACCGCAGGTGGGATCCTGAATCCCTGTGTCCCCCTGATCCGTGGAGCCTGAGGAGGAGCTCCAGGCTCGGATGAAGGTTGTTCCCCGTGTGCTGCCATGCTGTCCCCCTGATCCCTGCAGCCCCAGGAGGAGCTCCAGGCTAGGATGTGGGTTGTTCCCCATGTGCTGCCATACTGTGCCAGATTCCCGTGGGATGCAGGTTCAGCGCGCTGTCACCAGGGCGATGCCAGGATGCAGCACCACCTGCCCTCAATTGTTTCTCCTTCTGCTATTACCAGCAAAACACGAAATATGTGTTGTGTGAAGATTAGAAAAAACATCCATTTCTCTCTGCTTTCCAGTTCCCTTGCTGTGCTGTTTGATACGAGTTGATGCTTATCCTACCTGTAGTGAATTCATCACCTTTGTAGGTTGCCTGAGCTGTTGCCACACTGGAGGAGAAGAGGAGAAGCAGGAAAATGATACTTGAAAATTTCAAGGAAAAAATAGAATGGAAGGGCTTAGACTTGAACTTACTTCTATTTTTCAATTAACTCTACTATGCTGTTTTTGAAAGAGATCCTAGTGGTTCTTCAGTGTGGAAAGGGCTGTGCTGAATCCACAGAATATTGTCATGAAGATGTATGCTCCATCTTAATTAGAACTAATTAATATGCTCCGACTCTCGGTGTCTCTGTCTGGTTGGATCCACATAAACGGTGGAATTCTTGTGCAGAAGCCCTGCCTTGCTTGGGAGATGGCTGGCGGTGCTGGGGCAGTCAGATATGGGGTGATGGGTGACAGGAGAGGGGAGCATGGCGAGAAGTGCTGCTCATTAATTACCACCAGGAGCCTCACATGGCAGCAGGGAGGTTGAAGATGTGTCTGAAGTATTCAGTGAGTTTTTGCAGGAAATTTTCTCCGATGCATTAGACATGCCTGGGGAGGAAAATGTTTGGCTTGTTGTGACTTTCAGATATTTGCAGTATATTGCTCATGCATTTTGCATGGTGCACACACCCCCGAGAACTCAAATCCGTCTTGCTGTCAGAGAGGAGAAACATTGGAACAGTGTTAAATCTGTGAGGAGGATGGCATTCCTTTCCTGGGAGAGAGAAGAAATCACTCCAGCTAAGAATTGCCCTGGATTACTATCCTCAGAGTTTATTTTCGTAGGATTCTCCAATAAATACCAGCGTCTCCATTGTTGGGAATAATTGCAGTAGCTGACAAGTGGTGGTTTGATCGGGTAATGCTTGGGGGCTTTTGTGCTGGTTCTGATTGAGCAGCATTAGCAAAAATATAACAGCATTAAATGAAACTTCTCAGCTAATCAGTCTCCATTACAGCATATCATGAGAAGGCCAAAATTAAAATGTTCTTTTAAAAGCAAGCTCTTTATCATTAAAAGCTTGATGACTCGCACATTTGGGAATTGGCACAAAAACCTGTGCTGGGGGAAGAGGAGTGTGCTCAGCCTCGTGGTGTTTGTGGTGGTGCACTGCTCTCGTGTTTAGGTGCAGAGATGTATACCACAGCATCCTAGGAAATGCTGTACAGCACAACTTCAGTCACATTGCAGCTGAAAACAGTCCGTGCAGCTGAATCAGTAGGGATGGAGTTTTTAACTGAGCTTTTATGTGTACTGTATTCACACTGTCTTTGCATTTTGACATTCTCCAAATGCTTCGTGGCATTTAAATGCAATTCAACTTTATAATTTAATTTTATTTTGCTGCTTCTGCTGCATTTCAATACAACTCCTTCTGTTGATGCATTATATTTAATACAGGATATGCCACTTACGAATATTCCGATGTTATGCCAATGGAATAACCACCTGTGTGCAAAGCCAGTGTGGCAGTGAGGGGCGCTGATGTCAGTGTTGTATGGAGCCTTGGAGATGTGTCCTGGCTCCAGCAGGGGCCACTGAGCGCCTGGCCCTGGTGACAAATCTCCCGCGTGGGCCCTGGCCTTGTCCCTGGATGCTGCCGGGAGCTCCTCCTTTGGAAGCAGTGGCACATCCCAAAGCCACCCTGGATGTCAGCGCGGCGGCACCAGTGGTGAGGAGCTGCCCACACCGTGCTGCTGCCCACACCGTGCTGCTGCCCACACCGTGCTGCTGCCCACACCGTCCTGCTGCCCACACCGTGCTGCTGCCCACACCGTGCTGCTGCCCACACCATCCTGCTGCCCACGCTATCCTGCTGCCCACACCGTCCTGCTAACGCTAACCCTAGTCCTGCTGCCCACACCATCCTGCTGCCCACACCGTGCTCCTGCCCACACCATCCTGCTGCCCACACCATCCTGCTGCCCACACTGTCCTGCTGCCCACACCGTCCTGCTTCCCATGCTGTCCTGCTGCCCATGCCGTCCTACTGCCCACGCCACCGTGCTGCTGGTGGCGATGCCAGCCGCAGCTGCAGGGGACACAGAGGGAGGTGATTTATGAGGCATGGCTCAGGCTCAGTGCAGAAAATGCAGGGTTTCCCATCTCTGCACCAGCTAGGTATTCCCGACGGGCTTTCCCACTTATCCCATGGCATCTTGTTTGCAGAGTCTTGGCTGAGAGCTCTGGGCAGTGATGTTCCCCATAACAACATCCGCTGATCCAAGAGGCTTTCCCTCCATGCTGCGCTGGTGATCCTCCGTCACCCTCTTGTTTTTCTGGATAATGTCTCAGATGTGGGGAGATTGGGATTTGTAGGATACATCCAAGTCCTCCAAAGGTGACCTGGAATGACTCAGGCAGGTGTGATCTGTAAATCTGTGCTGCTGAAGCCATCTGTGCCTTGCAGAAGGTGCTGCAGTGCCATGGTGACACACAGCGAGCGAGTGCTGTACCTGGTGGAGCACTGCAGCACCTCTGTCCCCACGGCTGGGTGTCACATCCCTGATCCCCCAGGGCACACAGCCCCCAATGCCACGGCCACAGCACAGGCCTGGGGGACAGGATTTCCTTGGGGCCTGGCAGTGGGGCCGAGGTGAGGAGTGACCGGGAGGGTGCAGGAGCTGTCCTCGCTGACCCCTCTCTGGCTGACCCCTCTCTCTGTGTGACCAGGGAGGGTGCAGGAGCTGTCCTGGCTGACCCCTCTCTCTATGTGACCAGGGAAGGTGCAAGAGCTCTCCTTGCTGACCTTAGGGTGCAGGAGCTCTCCTGGCTGACCCCTCTCTGTGTGACCAACGAGGGTGCAGGAGCTGTCTCGACTGACCCCTCTCTCTCTTCCTCTGCCCTCTCAGGGGTACCTTTCTGAAGGCTTGGTGACCAAGTGGTATCGCTCTCCCCGGCTTCTGCTGTCGCCCAACAACTACACCAAAGCCATCGACATGTGGGCAGCTGGCTGCATCCTGGCCGAGATGCTGACTGGAAGGATGCTCTTCGCTGGTAGGTTTCTGTCTCTCACTGACTAATTTTTCCCTCTCTCCCTGCTGGCCAAGGCAGCACTCACAGCATTGCCACAGGGATCCTGCGGTTGGTTGCGAGACACGAGGGCTGTTTCCAGAACAAAATTCACTTGTGTAGCCTCTGCTGTTAGACCTTGGCTGGTGCAAACTCCCATCAGGGATGGGGCACAGCTGTGGTCTCGGTTTTCACTCAGCCTGCTTGTGCTTCCCTGGGAAGGACACATGGTGGCCTGAGTGAGGTGACACACATGGGTGTCCCAGGCTGTGCCCCTGTGGTAGCCTGGGAGTGCTGGAACCCGTGGGTGAACCAGGCTGTGCCCCGTGGGGGCCTGGGTGCAGTGGCACCTGTGGGTGTCCCAGGTTGTGTCCCCAGACCACACCTTGCTGGGCAGGGACCATCTGCTGCCAAAAGGAAAACCTCAAACAGAGAACAATTCTGAGGAAACAACAAAATCTGTTTCTGTTTCTGTGTTTCCAACAGAAAAGAAGAGCTTTTTATTGGGAGGAAAGATGCTGGAAAAAATCATAGGGTGGAGTATAGGGACAGGAGATAAAGGTGCCCTGTGCCAGGAGGTTCATACTCTATGCTGTGGATTTGAGTTGTGGTTGGTGTCTTCTAGCTTTTTCTGTCCTTTGAGGGAAGATATTTGAATGCCACTACCCATTTTTAGGATTCTGCTGTAAGCACAAATTGCAGCTGTAAAGGTGAAGTGCAAGAGAAAAAAGACAACAAAAGCCCAGCAAGGAGCACGTGGTTATCAGGTTATGCATGTGCACAAGGTTATCGGTGCAGCTTTTGCAGCTCAGCCCTGATGTTCTTGAGAAGCAAAAATGCATTTAGCAGAGTCCCAAAAATGCAGTGTGAGGAGCAAAGCTGTGCTCCCCCGGCTGGGACACGGAGCTGTTCACCCAGGGATGAGCAGCTGCTCTCTGCCTGTTGGAGGAGCTGCTCCATCCCTGCCCGAGGCTGCAGCCCTGCTCCTCCTCAGCTCTGTCCATTGCCTGTTGGTGCTCTGAGTGACAAGGTTTAACGCATTTTGTGAGCAGCTGTTTGCAGAGCTGTGTAAATAAATAATTACACCCATTAATAATGGAGGACGACGTTTTCTTAACAGAAATTTCAGTGCACCACAGCTCCACAGAGTTGGTTGGAGCTGCTCTGTTGCTCCCTCCCCATTCCTGCTTGCAGCTTCCATGTTTCCTGCGTGAGAGCTTAGAAATAAGCAGTAGTATCATTTTGAAGAGATCATTAAAATTCCCTCCTTCCTTCTTTCTTCTTTTCCTCAATTTCCCCAGAATTTTCAAGTCCAGGGATTTCAGCTTTAAAGATTATGCATTTAACCTGTCTGCTCCAGATGTTTCTTTGGGATATGTTTTAGGAGCAGGGCCATTTCCAGGTGCAGCTTGTCCCCACATGTGCAGGCCATTGTCTGGTCTTGCAGGGAGGTGCTGCAATCTCTGTTCTCCTGGACTTATCCTCATGTCAAACAGCAAAAGAGGAGCTGTTTGTTCAGGTCCTCCTCTGGCCACCCCAGCACAGCACCCGAACATTCCTGGCTTTTCAAACTCTGCTTGTCCCCTCTCTCAGCCCCAGCTTGGGATTTTTTTGCTCTTTGTGGATCCTGGGGTGTAAGTGACGTTGGCTGACACCACTGACACCACCAAGGGGGTCCTTTAAGCTCATTTCTTGGCAAGGCAGAGGCAGAAGATGGGATTCATCTGGCCCCTCCTTGCTGTGTGCCTTGGAGGAGATCAGCTGTGCCTTAGGGATGTTGATGCCTCCAAGTAAGGCTCACTAAGAGCATCTGGAGGTCATCTGTGCCTGTGTTCCGTGTGGCTGGAGCTGAGATCCATCCTGCCCTGCTGCCGGGGTGAGCTGGACAGGAACCAGCTTTGGGCTGGTCTGAGAGCCCACAGCAGGTGGAGATCAGGAGCTGGGGTTTGGCACATCACAGGCTGGGCTCAGCCAGACACACTGTGAGCATCCCTTCTGCTCTGCTTTCCAGCTCACTGAAAGCACTTAGTGACTCCCCAGGTGCTGGCAGGATGCTTATTTAATGGGTGGGGATCAAAACCAGCCTCCAAATATCAGCTCCTTTTTGGTTGCTTTGAAAATATCTCATTGTCACGGGAAGGTTTGGCCCCCTGCCCCGTTTTCCAGGCCTCCTCCAAGGCCAGCAGGGAAGGCAGAGCCGGTGTGGGAGCTGGCAGCAGGCAGGATGTCCGAGGTGTGCTTTACCGGTGCTGTCCAGAGAGGAGCAGAGCAAAGTCTAACCCCTCTGAGCAGCTCAAACTCACCAGCACTTGCACTACAGCAACACAAAGATAGATTCATCTTTGCTGCTGCTCTCCTCCTGTTTGCTGGGGAGAGGGAGTTTTCCCCCAGCCAGCTGCACCCCCAGCCCTGCAGGGTGAGGTTCAGAGAGCCCTGGGTCAGCAGCAATCGCCCCATGGGAAATCCCAGCAGTGTGGTTCACAGCGAGCTGCAAACCTGCAGCAAGTGCCTCGCGCTGGATAAATGGCTCCCTGAGTGTGCGTCAGCGGTGCAATTTAAACTGAGTGCTTAGCATAAATCAATGTAATTAACTCAGCAGTCTATCTGGGGTGCTTAAGCAACGCAGGTAAATTAAGGTGATTGGTTATTAGGAGTGGATGTCATTTGCTGCTTCCATTCTCCCACACGAATTGTTGGGCATCCAGCAAGAAGGAACCCCAGCCCCTCCCTGAGCTCCTTCCCTGGGTGCTGCAGTGGCAGGAGCAGCTTTGGGCTTGGCAGAGCCCCGGGAGGCCACACCAGACCTGGCTGTCCCAGAGCTTACAGGAGTGAAGCACATCTGCAACAGCTGGAATCTGGTCGGCAGACCTTGGGAGAGCTCCCCACCGCCAGCAGCACGGAAAACGGGGAAGAGTGTCCATAGCTGAGCAGCCACAGCTCCCTCCAGTGTCTTTTCCATCGAAAGCATCACCAGTGGAAGCAGGAGTAAATAGGAAAGAAGAGTGGAAAGGAGAGAAGATGTGTCCTCGCAGATCCCCATGGGGTTCACCAGCGGGGCTATGCCTGTGACCCAGAGCTAGGAGATGGCACAGGGGCTTTTCCCATGGATCAGGGCTTGGTGGTTCTGTGGGACTTGGCTGCCAGCCTGGAGAAGGTTCTCTTTTCTGAGACATGGTGCAGAGCTCCCTGTTCTCTCCTTGGGTAATGACAGCATGCTGCGTTTATTCTGTCTGCAGTTCATGTTTTCCTTTTCAGGACTTAATACCTTCAGAAAAAGGTCCCTGGGAATTACATGAATAGAGGATAATAGGAGAGAATGGGGTTTCTTGAGAGCCATAATTCAAGGCTTCCAGCATTGCATCAGCAGCTTCTTTGTGTGACTGAACACGGTGTCTTTTGCCAGGTATCTTCAGTGAGCACTGGCTGGGGCTGCACCGGGAGAAAAGCCATGAAGCCTTGGTAACTTTTGTCAACCTGTAATTTTGATCACAGTTTGGGAACTAGCGTGACAAACAAGGTGTTCGTTTCCTGATAGTTATCTTTAGTTTCTCCTGGAGTCATGCTGTGAATCTCTAAATGACCGAAAATTAGTTTTTCTGTAGGAAAGTGAATTAATTTGCCCAGGATTAGTATGGGAAGGGCATCCCTCCCTTTGCCTTTTTTGCTTTTCCTATTGCTTTGTCTTTTCCCAAGGCATTGATCTGGGTGGATGGTGATCAGCTGGGCTAACATCAGCGCTGCTTTGGGGTTGTCGAAGTTCACTGCCATGTCCTGGCTCTGAGCTCTGCCGTTTGGGGTCAAAGTGGCCATGACTGAACCAAACTCTGTTGGAGTGGCAAGGCCAGGATGGAAGGAGAGGGTTTTCCACCATGAATGGCCCTACCCCTGTCCAGGGGGTTGTGTTTGTGGTCAGCTCCATCGGTGTGAGTCTGCAAACACACAGGGAGCTCTGGGCTGTGGAGGGGAACCCCTGCACAGTGCCAGGGCCTGCAGAGGAGCAGGGCTGCCTCAGGGCAAGCAGCCTCCAGCATCTCTTGAGAGCTGCCTCTCCACCCTCCCTCTGACACATCAGCAGTGCTGTGCTGGAAATGAGTTGACTCTTCTTGTAGTGGATCAGATGGGACCTGCTTGCCATTGAAGCAACCTGAAATCCGTGACTGGGACAGCAGGGGCTTGGTAGCCAAAAATCCCCATTGTTTTGCCAGCCCCAGGCAGCTCCCTGCCTCAATGCCTCTTGTGACAGAGTATTTCCGACCGTCCTTCCTGGCAGATGGAAAATCAATAGCGCGACTCCTCATTGCTGCCAGGCTGCCTCTCTGCGCATGGAGGAGGCTGGAAATCAGCCACGGAGCCCTCAGTCACATCCAGTGGAGTGCTGAAGAATGGCATTGGCGCTCATTAATGAGGCACTCGGCTCCACTCCACCAGCACTGCTGCTCCTCTGCTCCTGCTGACGGGCAGCCAGTCCTGAGCAGGGCTGAGGGGGTGTGTGCGTAAATACATCCCAGAAGAAAAGCATTAAACACGTCATGCAACACAGCAGCTGTGGGCATCACCACCACCAGAGCCAGGATTTGGTGCCCAGTAGTCCCTGGGAGCCAGTCAGGAAATGCCTTTCCCACAGGGAGAGCTCAGAGGTTGGACACGTGTGTTCGTTCAAAGATGGAGCTTGGAGCTGATAACACCATACCTCCCACCCGTCCTGATTTAGCCTCTGTGTCTCATCTCACTGTCCATCTCAAATGCCTTTCCTGCTGGGAGAACGCAGAGGTTGGACATGTGTGTTCGTTCAAAGATGGAGCTTGGAGCTGATAACACCATACCTCCCACCCGTCCTGATTTAGCCTCTGTGTCTCATCTCACTGTCCATCTCAAATGCCTTTCCTGCTGGGAGAACGCAGAGGTTGGACATGTGTGTTCCTTCAAAGATGGAGCTTGAAGCTGATCATACCACGCCTCCCACCCATCCTGATTTAACTTCTGTGTCTCATCTCACTGTCCATCCCAAACACCTTTCCCATGGGGAGAGCACAGAGGTTGGATATGTGTGTTCCTTGAAAGATGGAGCCTGGGCACCCCTGGGCTGATAACACCACATCTCCCCCTGCCCTGATTTAACCTCTGTGTCTCATCTCACTGCCTGTCTTCTTCCTGCTTAGGGGGCCACGAGCTGGAGCAGATGCAGCTGATTTTGGAGACAATCCCCGTTATCCACCAGGAGGACAAGGAGGAGCTGCTGAAGGTGATGCCCATGTTCATCAACAGCACGTGGGAGGTGCGGAAGCCGCTGCGCAAGCTGCTGCCCGAGGTGGACAGTGAAGGTACCGTGGTGGCCGCTGGTTTGGCAGTGTCCTCCTGGGGCCTCTCCCAGCAGAGCTGTTTCCCTGGGGTGTCACTGGAGCTCCAAGGCCAAGGGCGTGAGCGCTGGAGAAGGGGGTTCAAGTCCCCAGGGTTTGTGGTGGGTGGTCCCAGCTGTGGCTCATGTGTCCCTGCTGCTGTCTCCTCTCAGGTGCCCTGTCCCCACTACTGTCCCCTCACGATGCCCTGTCCCCACTGCTGTCCTCTCACGGATGCCCTGTCCCTGCTGCTGTCCCGTCACAGATGCTCTGTCCCCGAGCACTGCTCACTGTCCCCTCACAATGCCCTGTCCCCGCTGCTGTCCCCTCACAGACACCCTGTCCCTATGCCATCCCCTCACAGACAGCCTGTCCCTGCTGCTGTACCCTCACAAATGCGCTGTCCCCGGGCACTGCTGGCTGTGCAGGACAGCACTCACTGTAGCTTGCTCACAGGGAGCTCCTCAGGGCACGATATTTTTCCAAGGCACACTGGAGGTCCATCCCTGGCTTGCCGTGCCTCTCGCTGAGCTGTCAGTGATGGCTCAGCCCCTTTTGTTCTCCAGCTGTGCTCTTGGCATGAACACAGCTGGGCAGCACAGCAGGACTCAGGCTTCACCTCACAAGCACCCCAGCTCCATGAGAGGATTCCTACAGACAGGAACATTGTCCAGGTGCTCTCCTGAGCTCCTTCTGGGGGTTGAACTGGACCTGGCCACCTGTTTTTGGGAAGATGTCGAGAGCAAGGCCAGCTCAGGTTTGCTGGAATCACTCCTCCGTGTCAGACATCCTGCGCCTGGTCTTGGCAGCACTATGTCCCTCGGCCAGGTACCCAGGGACCACGTCAGCCTCCAGCAGGCAGGAACAGATTTATTCCCTGCCATTACCGTGGGAAGAAAGGTCACCCGTGCCCCTTACATAATTCATTGTCGTTTTTCTGCCTCTCTGACCCATAATACATAGTAATATATCACCTGTAATGTGCTGCTCCGCCGCGCTCCGTGCCCGCAGTGGTGACCTTACGAAGCTATTGATTGCTCCCTACTTAATTAGCGCGAGCAATGACGTAATCTCGCGGGAGACAGTCCGAAATGGGTTGATGTGTAAGCACTGAGGCACACGTGTGGCTGTCCTGTCTGCTGAGGGTTCTGGCCCTGAAGGAACTGTTCCTTTCACACAGTTACACCTCTAATGGGGATTTTTCTGAGTACAATATGAAGCTGTATCTGAAGAAAGGCGTATTCCTGTTTTTATTGTCTAAACTCAAAGGGACTTTTCCGTGAAAGGATCAACTGGATAAGCAACAACTTTAGTGACGGCATTTTGCCTTTTCACATAACCTCAATAAAAGGAGTCATCAAAGAAATCACAGCAAACCCTCTATGTTTAGATTTAATTGCACTTAAATTTCCTCTCTCATCATAGAAAGAGTTCATGCACCACAGTCTTTCTAAAATAATTTTAGCCACTCGGAATTCTTCAGATATTAATGGGTCAAATAATTTCACAGTGCTGGTCACGCCGAAGGCTTTTAAAAATTGCAATAAATCTAATCCACTTCAGTTGGGCATAAGATGTGTAATCAGTTGTCTGAAACACAGTGTGCTTGTCGAATGCATCTGAGGGTGTGGAATCAAATCCCAGCACCATCCAGAGGCCTTTTTGGGGTGAGATGTTAGCTCTCTGCTGGGGTCACGCACTGGGTGTGTGTTATGAATGGAGACAGAGGGTTGATAGATTTCTGCCAATTGCCTAGGCCTGTGACTACTGGCAGTTAACCTATTTAGAGGGACCTGTATCCCCTAAATGCAGTCTCGTTTGCAAGTTCTTTTAATGACAGCCGATTAGGTCTAATATAAAATGGATTACTCTCTATTAGACACAAGGAATAAGAACAAGGAGCCAAACAACTTATATACTACACAATATATGAAAACTAATCATAGCTAAACAATTATATATTGCCCAAAATAGGGAAACTACAAGTAGCCAAGAATGCAGAGCGCAAAAGGTACCTATTATTGTTATTACTGCTAGCAAAGAAGAATACAATTTAGGAAACCAGTGATCTTACCAAAATCCGATTTTGGTGCTGGGATGAATCAGAATCCTCCCTCAATCCTGCAAGAAGTTACCACAGAGTTGCATCCAGACTCTGGGGAGAGGCCTTTTCTCACACTCCGGTGTTCGTGTAGAAAAGCTTCTACCTTTGTGAAAACCCATGAGATTTTATAGGATAGAAGTGTGCCTTGCTTGGTCAGCAAGTATAGTATTGTTTCTATTTTCACATTCTCTCTTCATTCCAAAATATGAGTTAAGGTTAGAGGTCTTAGACTTTCTGGCACTAAGAGATAACCCCTGCTAGGCTGTTGACCCCACTGGAGTTATCTATCTTCTGCCATCGAGCAGAAGGAGAGAGGAGAAGGTGGGCGGGATGTCCTGCCACGTGTGGCACACAGGCACTGTCCTGCGCAGGTGTGATGGGGCAGTGGTGCCCTGCTGTGCTGGCACAGGTGAGCCCTGAGGGCTGCAGGATTGCTCTGCTGCCAGCCCACAGCTCCCGGAGGGGTCAGGGGCTGCAGCAAGGACAGCAGTACCTGGGTTTGCTCCACCTGGGGCGTGGCCTGCAACTCATCCTTTACCTCGAGGGGATTTGTTCTGGGGGCTCCGTGAGACTCGGCCTGGAAAGGAAGCTCTGGCTGCTTCTGAGGAATTAGTGAGCTTGTTTGTCTCTGCTTCACAGCTATTGATTTTCTGGAGAAAATACTGACATTTAACCCGATGGATCGATTAACAGCCGAGATGGGCCTGCAGCATCCTTACATGAGCCCGTATTCCTGCCCCGAGGACGAGCCTGTGTCCCAGCACCCGTTCCGGATCGAGGACGAGATTGATGATATTCTGCTGATGGAAGCCAACCAGAGCCAGATGTCCAACTGGGACAGGTACAGTACCAAGGACGGGCCAGAGACCAGACACTGGCTTGGATTCTTTAGGCAGAACTCAGCTGGTAAGTGCCTGAGGTGCTCCTGGCTGGATTCCATCACACGTTCCAGACCCATGAAAGACACCTGCTCTTCCTTCTTTGTGCCATATTGTAATTCCAGCCCAAGCTGGCACCTTGCTGAGGCCAGCCAGGGGCTCACCATGGATTTCCACATTCACCTCAAGCTGAGCCTGCACATCCTGGTTGCTGAGCACCTTTCTGTTCTTGGTTTTATTCACTGCCTGTGTTGTCATCTTGTGAATTTAAATGGCTCTGCAGCCTTTCCCTCTGCCCTCTGTCCCTATAAAACAGGTTAAAAAATAATGTCATTCTTGTACTTTTTGGGGACAGGGCCTGATTTGCACTGCTATATTCGTCACCTTTCATGGTGTGTAAGCCCCAGAGGCCACAGATCTGGTTTTGTAAAAAATCCTGAATTGTGTTGACATGTAAATGGGTTGCTGAAAGCTGTACTGGAAGTTTAGAACAGATCAATGCCTTGACCTGAGGTCTCCCACATCCTGGGTGATTACCCCAGTTACTGGGCCAGTCCCAGAACTGGAGCAGGTAGGACAAAATAAGCAGCTAAGAATTAACGAGGTTCAGTTTTCTGTAGAGCTCCTTCCAGCTGAGCGGGATGAACTGGCTGAGGATGTCTGCAGCATTGTTCCTCTCTGCATAGCAGTTAAATCTCCTTGCCTTCCTAATCCTCTGTATTTCACAAGCATTGAAAGAATTACCTAAAGAAATCCCTTGTCTTCGCTGTCATTAGTCTCCTTTCCTGAGTGAACGAGGATCAGGGTGGAGGCTGGGGGGAACAACCAGATCTGTCAGGTCAAGAGGAAAGCTGGAAGCAGGATATCTATCTCCAGTGTGTCCCCACAGTTCCAGCATCCTGCCAGTTACAGCCCTCAGAGCAGCAGATCAGTGGCTGGAGATCGCCTTGTCACCTTTTCATCTGTTGGCTTTCTTGGTGTGGCACAGGAAGCTGAGACTGAGGCTGTCCTGCTGCCCAGCTGAGGACATCTGCTGTAGGGCTGTGGGTTTTGAAAGAAATGGTTTTGCCTGTGCATTGTGGGACAGCTGAAGAGCAATTTATTGCTGTGACAGAGACCAAATACCTGGGATAACATGTGTTCTAAAGGCAGCTCAATTAGGAACCAGTAAATCAGGTGTCACTTGGAAAACCGAGGCTAAGAATGGGCATTGTCAGGTAATTCCAAGTGAGAGAGTTCAATCGGTTTGAGAAGGTATCACTTAGCAAGGTGACCCTTCTGGAACACTCTTGGTCTCTGATGTCAGCATAAACTGGTGATGTCCAGTCTCGGTGAGGTTTAGGTTCCTATCTTTTACTGCCATGGCACCGAACAGGGAGCACTCATGCCATGCACCTGTCTGCGGAGTGAGGCACAGACTGGTTGTTCATGGAGCTAATCATGGATAATCCCGAGTGCAGGGGAGGTGAAGGGCATCTAAAGGAAGCAGCCAGTGGGTTTGGCTGCTGGGCTTTTATTCCTGCTTATGGTCTCATCTGAGGCTTGTGATAAATTACTCACCAGCCTGGCTTTTTAACACACAGGAGAGATATCTATGCTATCAATAAGAGATTCGAGTGGATCAGCCAGCAAAAGGCAGAGCTGGCAGCAGCAGCATGTCTGCTGGTTTCAGTACTGCCATTCCCAGGAGCAATGGTTCCTGCATGTGACAGCGTGGTGTCTTTGGGTCCCTGTGTGTGACACTGTGGTGTCTTTGGGTCCCTGTGTGTGACAAACAGCAGTGTGGTGTCTCTTGGTCCCTGTGTGTGACAAACAGCAGTGTGGTGTCTTTGTTTCCCTGTGTGTGACAAACAGCAGTGTGGTGTCTCTGGGTCCCTGTGTGTGACAAACAGCAGTGTGGTGTCTTTGTTTCCCTGTGTGTGACAAACAGCAGTGTGGTGTCTCTGGGTCCCTGTGTGTGACAGCAGTGTGGTGTCTTTGTGTCCCTGTGTGTGACAAACAGCAGTGTGGTGTCTTTGTTTCCCTGTGTGTGACAAACAGCAGTGTGGTGTCTCTGGGTCCCTGTGTGTGACAAACAGGTGGTGTCTCTGTGTCCCTGTGTGTGACAAACAGCAGTGTGGTGTCTTTGTTTCCCTGTGTGTGACAAACAGCAGTGTGGTGTCTCTGGGTCCCTGTGTGTGACAGCAGTGTGGTGTCTTTGTGTCCCTGTGTGTGACAAACAGCAGTGTGGTGTCTCTGGGTCCCTGTGTGTGACAAACAGCAGTGTGGTGTCTCTGGGTCCCTGTGTGTGACAAACAGCAGTGTGGTGTCTTTGTGTCCCTGTGTGTGACAAACAGCAGTGTGGTGTCTCTGGGTCCCTGTGTGTGTCACAGCAGTGTGGTGTCTTTGTTTCGTGTCTCACAGCGATGTGGTGTCTTTGGCAGGTACCATATCAGCCTCTCCTCCGACCTGGACTGGAGACACGACAAACACCACGACATGGACGAGGTGCAGCGCGATCCCCGCGCAGGCTCCGAGCCCACGGCTGAGGAAGCACAGGTGGACCCACGGAAATACTCACAGAGCAGCTCGGAGAGGTTCTTGGAGCTCTCCCACTCATCCATGGACCGAGTGTTCGATGCTGATTGTGGGAAATCCTGTGATTACAAAGTGGGGTCACCCTCCTACTTGGACAAACTGCTGTGGAGGGACAGTAAGCCCCACCACTACTCAGAGCCCAAGCTGATCTTGGATTTATCCCACTGGAAAAGGGCAACCATAGCACCCGCAGCAGAGCTGTCACTGGAAGAGGAGCCATCCAACCTCTTCCTGGAGATCGCTCAGTGGGTGAAGAGCACGCAGGTGGGGCTGGAGTGCCCCAGCTCTCTTCCGGAGATCCAGGAGCGGAGCCTGCCCTCCTCTCCTCACCGTCTCCACAAGGAGCCCACGGAGGTGAACAGCGAGACAGACCCCAAGTTTGACTTGGATGTCTTCATCTCCAGGGCGCTGAAGCTTTGCACAAAACCTGAGGATCTTCCAGACAACAAGCTCAACGAGATCAACGGGGCCTGCATCTCGGAGCACCCCGGGGACATGGTGCAGGCAGAGGTGTACCAGAAGGAGCGGTGGTGAGGGCTCCATGCCCGGGGAGCCCCGCTGGACCTCCCTCCTCCTCTGCCTGGGGCTGAGTGGCTTCCAGCTGTCATTGAGCATCTCTTTTTTACACTGTACCAAATGCCTTTTTCAGAAAAGGCAAGCACAAACCACACACCCCTTTTGATACCTTAGGAATGTTTCTAAGGGGATCAAAAGGTGTGAATGAATACTGAGTTTCTTATACTGCCTTAACAATCTTGCCTTGTGATCTCTGGGACCTGTTTGAAACTTAAATGTACGAGGGGAAAAATGACAGTACATGGTAGGTTTACAAACAGTAGTCAAATCAATTTATTTTCCTTTCTTTTTCTATAGCAACTTAAAATGACAAGGACAAAATCAACATTTTCAGTATAGTCAGATACCCTCCTGGTTGGACAGGTTCCCAAAACGCTGAACTTTGAGCACCTCTGAGGCACCTGTGTGAATACAGGTAAGGAATAAAGTGATGCCAGCCATCGGTAGGCAGAGAATGGAACTAGAGGTAGACTTTGGCCATCAGACAGAAAAATAACTCTCTGAGAATGTTTATGGGGAAGAAATTTGACCTACAAAATATGGGCCGTTGGGGATTTGTTTTATTTTTACTGATGGGAAGACAAAATTTTTGCTAAGTGCATTTTGCTGGTTTGTGGTTTCTCACACCAAAATTTTCCCTTCTGTTGCACGGGGTGCAGCGGGGGATGCACGGGGATCTGAGCTTTCCGAGTCCTTAGGAGGGCACATGTGATGCATTTCAGTGAAACAACCTGGTGCTGTTGAGTCCTGCCTCGGGCAGCTGCCCACGAGGCCAGAAAATTCCAGAAGAAAGGGCTGGGCAGGAGCTGAGAGCTGGGAGTGGGGTGTCCCACGGTGTGTCCCACGGTGTGTCCCATGCTGTGACACTGCCCAGCACCACCAGAGACAGACTCAGCAAGGTCACCCACCCAGCTTTGCTACTCAAAAAGAATTAAAGTACTACTGGTTTTCCTTCTGACAAAGATCTTGTGAAGAAAACAACAGTTCCTGTGGCTCTGGATTCGAAACTGGCCACTTGGTTTCCAGCTTCTGTGGGAGATGCCAGTGCCAGCAGGCAACTGTGTGTAAATAGATGAAGACACAACTGATCTACTGTAACTTCTGTTTTCATCCACACTTCTGAGCACCTTAATAATTAATCAGCTAACAAGAGTTTGTATATGGAAGAAATGTTCTATACTTATATTTAATCAAACTCGGCAGCTTTTTACGTGGGAAATATGTAAATAGTGCCATAAAAGACAGTCTCTGCTTTCCTTGCAATCCTGTTGCTGTGCTGTCCAGCACAGTGGCACTATTCACATTTGTAGAAGAGGAACTGCTGTGTTTAGTAACTGCAAGGCCCATATTTAACTATTCCTACATTAATTATTTCTACCCTTTTAACAAGCAATCTGCTAAATGCTCTGAGATGTGAAGAAAACTCGCGTGAGACTCAGATAACTAACAGCAGCATTTACTGCATTAACCCTGGTTTCTGTTCCTCCTGGGATCAGGTGCAGGTGTAGCTGTAGGAGAGTGTGCTCAAGCCCAAAAGCATGTTCTGGTTGTGGAGATGTCATGTCAGGGTATGGAAATGCCATTGCTGCAGCTGAAGAGCAGCACTGGTGTGAAGGCAGCCGTGGTGTGGGTGGGATGGGGTGCCAGTCCAGGGGCAGGAGTGCAGAAGACATTTGGAAGGCAAAGCTGACAGAGAAGGCATCTGAAGGGCAAAGCCTTTTGTCTCTGGTCCCTGCTTTGAGTGTTTGGATGTCCCCCAGAGTGGCTGGAAAGGGGAAACAAGACAGGAGCAGAGGTTTGGTTTCTGGTGTGTTGCAGATAATTGATATACCTCAACTAAAGCTCAGCACTTTGACTGGTGGCGGGGAAGGTTCAGATGCCAGGCACAGCCAGCGCTGCCCTGGAGCGGACCCAGAGCCACCCCACAGCCCATGGTCCCTCTGGCCGTGCTGTGCTCCTAGCAGCAGCCAGCCAAGGCTGGGGAAGGCACTGCCGGGCTCCGGGGAGGCAGCGATGAGGGAGGAGGAGGTGGCAGCAGCCGCAGCTCTGTCCCATCGCCTGCCAGTGCAGCTCACAGGAGGAGTGGATAATGCCCATCCTGTGATAGGAGCGGCACCAGCACTGCAGCCGGACGCCTCAACTCGTGGTCAGACACCGGGGAGCCGGCAGAGCTCAGCCTGATGGGTGAGATCAGCGTGATGAGAGCAGCCTTTGGGAACTCTCTCCTGACAGATGTCACAGCTCCTCGCTGCCATTGGGTTGAGCACAGAGGGGTGCCCACGCCACAGCTCATCCTCACCAGGCATTGACGCCCACATCCTCTGAAACCAGAAGCCATTTTCCATGGGCTGGTACTTCTCCAGAGGCCTGTGGGACTGTTTATTATGGCCATGAAAGAAAAAGTTTTGCTTCTGAGGATTGTCTCGAGGGCCCGCAGTTAAAGTGTGGTATTGACTTCATAACAAGCAAACAGAGCGTGCTGTCGCCACTCTGGATTTTCCATCTCGCTTCGTGAGCTGTTATTCAGTGTTGTTCTAAAACCTCAGCGTCACATGCTGGGAAAAGGGGATAAGAGGGATGGCTTTAATTTGTTACCTGAGTGTGCTTAGCTGATCACAAGCCAGATCTGTCTCTCATTTACAGAAATAAAATGTAAGGCCTAAACCTTCTTTGCATGGCAGCATGTAATTATTTTATTTTTTTTTTATTATTATTATGAAGAAACATTTATTCCAGTACTGGTGTCTAGGTTTCCTCTGCAAATCACAGAATTCATTTAGGATAGAAAAGACCTTTAAAAATGAACGTGAATACCCATATAACATGAATATTTGCATTCTGGGGTGACTTGGTGTTGGGCTTATTTGCATTCTGGGGTGACTTGGTGTTGGGCTGCTTTTCACCCAGCTTTGTTTTGGCAGGTGCAGGCTGTCTGAGCACTCAGGGTCACAGGGAGGGAATTTAGACTTTGTCACCACCTGCATTTCTTGCAGTTTGAAGAATAATTTCAGTGCAAGATCACCCATCAGGTATTTCAGTAAATTTGCAGAAGGCATTTATTAAAAGAGACGCAGGAGCACAGCTGTCAATGATACTGCGTGGTGGCCCCAGGATGGGGGATGCCCTGGATTTAAAGATGAGGGTCCCAGGATTGGGGGACACCCTGGGTTTTGGAATGAGGGCTCCAGCCATTCTGGGTTTTGTTTAAAGAACTACAGAGGGAGCAGAAAAAACCCTCCCTGAAACTATGGGAGCTGCTCCTGGTGGCTTCTTGCACGGATCTGTCCTTTCACTACAGCCACCCACTGGCCACAAGTTGGAGTCTGGGAATCCATCAGGGAGATGATTTAAAAACTGCTTTGAATGTCAGAAAGATGCCTCCAATGGTTCTGTTGCTGGCCCAGGGATTGTTCTTCCTCAGACACAAATATGTGACTATTTTTAGTGCAGTTTATTTTTAATCGTGCTGGGATTCAGCAGCTGTTACACCAACTCAGGGCTGCACAAACCAGATCTTCAGAGCTTTACCATTAGAGTAATAAAAATACCAACTTCAGCTCTCTTTTAAAAGGGTTTTTGGGGACATCCTGGGAAGTCTTTACTGTGCAAATCCCACCCAGATCCCCGAGTAAAACCACAACGTAGTGCCAGTGAATTTTACAAGTGGACTTTTTGGAGAGTGGACTGCAAATGATCAATTCTGTCCCTTTGAACAATTTCAAGTCGTTATCTAATGGTTTTTGAGAGCCTGCAGTAAGAACACTGTATAGTGTAGCATGCAGACATTTCAGCTCTGAAATGTTCTCTTTTTCATCTGGTTCTAAGAGGAGTTGAAGAGAACAAATACACCATATGGTGTTTGCTTGTGAATTGTTGCCTTTGACATTTTGGAAGGCAGAGTTTGATTTTGAAGCAGTATAATACTCGGGTGAATAGAGTCCTCTCAAAGTGCGTCTTCCCTTTCTGAAGCTGTGCTCACCACAGTATTTTAAACTGCCATCTGGACACTGGTGAAGCTGGCTTATAGCAATCATATTGCTGAATTCAGAGTAGGCTTTTATTTATTAAAAAAAAAAGATTTTGTCTTAAAAATACAGCCTTTTCACACAGGGTCTTACTCTTGTTAGCTCTTGGGTTGTGGTGGAATAGCTTGCAACAAAAGGATCTTGGAATGGTTTTTTTGATTAATGTTGCAGTGAACATTCTGTGGTTTAGGAAGTTTATATGAATTTTTATGAAGCTTTGGAGAAACTATACCCAAGTACATCTTTGACAGCACAGACTATTCTGAAAAATAGAGTTAATTCCTGTGTATGTCAATGCTGCCTGCAGCATTTGTGTACAGCACAGTGTGTTGTTTGAAGAGCCAGCAGTGTGTGACATTCCTCACAGAGATGGCAGCAGATTTGGGTACAGGTGCTGCAGGTTCTGAATGGAGCTCTGCTCACCCTGTGTGCTCCCATGTCCATGATGAGACCTGCTCGGAGCCCATCTGGTGGCCACTCAGCACTGGAGCCCATCTGATGGCCACTCCGCAACTGGAGCCCATCTGGTGGCCTCTCAGGGGCTGGAGTCCATCTGATGGCCACTCAGGAGCTGGACACTGCTCTGTCCTCGTGCTCCTGGGAATCCCTGCATAGGCCATGCTGGCGGTGGGATAAATACTTTGGGCAAAACCTGGGTAATTAAACAGAGCTTTGAAAGTACAGCCTGTGGAATGGAGCAGTAAAATAACCAGAGTGTGGGACTAACCCTGTGATCAGGGATAACGGCTGCCCACTGCTGGAGGGCAGGGATAGTTGGGATCTGGGGAAGGAATTCCTGGTTGTTACGGAGTGCAGAGCCCTCGTGTTTCCATGTGCTCAGCCTACTGCTCTTGGAGCAATGAGGTTTAGTGTCACAGGGATGGGATGGGGTGAAATAGTTACAGCATGACACTCCCTGAAGAAATACTCCCTTCAAAATGGCTGTGCTGTCTGTCCCTGAATCTTGCTGGCTGCTGTGAGTGCTCCACTGCCAGCAGAATGTTGGGTGAGAAGTCCCCTGACACAGGTTCAGTGCTGCATCCAGGAGTGATGACATTTCCCCAGCAAGCAGTGATATGCATCAAGGGAAGAAAATACTTTCAGCCCAAAGCATTCTTGGTGTGTTCTGCAAAACCCTGTGCCTGTGAGCAGCTGGATGCTGAGAAGCCAGCCAGGTAAGTCCTTCTCTAAAACACTCTGTGGCATTGAGGAGGAGAAAGGTGAAAGGAAACATGCTGTGTGTGTGACCTGGGCCCAGCCAGGCACAGCAGAACTCATCTGTGTGTGTGTGCACGTAAACACGTGTTTCATGTGCTGGATGCCTGGTGAGCCTCTGGATCAAGACTCCAGGTTTGTTTCCAACCCTACAGTTCCATCTTTCCTTCTCATCGCAAAGCTTGGCCCCATCTTCTCACCTTCCTTCACTTGTGGAGATGAAAATTCCTCCATAAAGGAGAATTTCTCTGTGCTGCTGCAGGAGCAAAACCACCGGGAGCTCAGCATTCCACAGCTGAAATGCACAGAGGATCCAAGCTGTCCGCACACAAACCATCTGCTTTTCCAGCGGGCTGGAGGTGGTCCATACTGGAGTTATTCCATCCCTGAGTGAATAGCCCAGGTTTCTACTGGAGTTTGATGCACTTGATGTTGGTGGATATGCAGCATTCACACCCCATCTCGGAAAACTCATCAGTCCCCAGAGCAGTCCCTGCAGGACTCACCTGAGAATGTTTCCTGAGGCTGCAGAGGCAATGTTTTGGCACCGCTGGGTGCAAGGAAGGCCAGGCAAGGCAAGAGGGACCCGTGTGCTGCTGCTATCTGCCTGCTGTGGGCAAACAGCCCTCAGGGAGGTCTGTGAACAAGAGAGAACCCTCCTGGAAACAGTTAAACAGGAGTTGTAGGGGCCTCCAGACTTTCCTTGTGTGTTCCCATGCGACTGTCAGCTGTGAAAGGAAGGAAGAAAAAAAGCCTCTCTCTCCGGAGAGGATGGTATAGGATGGTTATTCATTGCAGGCTGAAAAGTCTGCCACTGCAGCAAAACAAGGGCTCACGTTTGAGTGCTTCTGCCACTAATTGAGCCTGCTGAGTGGCTGTGTCCCACAGCGCAGAGAGCTCATCATTCTCCTTCTACAAAAGGATGCAGAGAAATTGGCTTTTCTGGCCAAAATTAGCAGCAAAGCAGAGACTGGTGTGGCCCGTGCATGGCCCGTGTCTCCTCTGAGCCATGGCTGCTGTGGATCTCGTCCCTCTGTCTGCCTCCAGAGCTGCACCCCAACACTTTTCGAGTGCCATCAGAGCTGGACAGCCTTCCTCTGGCCTGGGGGAGCTCCTCCATCCCGTGGCAGCGGCAGAGGCTGGTCTGTGGACAGAGGTGTCACTGGCACTCGGTGATGTGTCTGCTGCGAGCTCAGCGGCAGTTTGTGTGTCACCCCTTAATCCTCAGACACGCTGCGCCGCCCTTCAGCTTCTGATGGATAAACAAACAGCGAGCCCAAGGCAATGGTGGCAGAAATGTCAGCCTGCGAGCTGCTGAGCTGAAATGTTTAATCACAGAGCCACTGACAGGGGCTGAACAGCAGGAGCTTGGGTGTCTTCCTTTGGCTGTGCCTGCCGTGTCTCCAGAGGCACTGACTGACATTTCACACCGACTGAACTTGGCTCATTAAAAGCCAGACGTGGGCAGACCTGTTTGTCATCTCTGCGCTGGGCAAGGGGTCTGCTCCCGCAGCAGGTACTTTGTCTCTCCAAATTATGTCCCTGGAACGCAGGAGCTGTCAGTGGATGCTGAGTGCTCCATCCTCTCGCCTGCCGCTTTGAGTGGGTCCCCCAGGAGCGGTGCAGTCTGTCTGTGCTGCTGGGTGTTCACATAAGCGTCACTGTGCTCACACTCTGCTCCTATCAGCCAGCCCTGGTGCTCCCAACCTGTATGCAGGAGCGAGGCAGAGCTGCTCTGGGATTCGCTCCTGCTCCTGCCTGGTCTGCCGAGCTCTGTGTGTGAGTGCTCAGTCTCACATGTAAGAAGGGGGAAGGAAAAAGTGCTTTGAGGCTGACTGATGAAGAGTGTGGTGTGTTCTGGTTTTCTTTCCCAGCTGTGAAGCTTGCACAGCACTATGGGATGGTTTGGGTTGGAAGGTACCTTTGGAGGTCACCTGGCCCAAGCACTGAGCTACAGTGAGAGCCAGCCTGCAGGGAGCTCACGTGCCACCCCAGCTGAGCCGAGGAAAGGTGACACTGAGCCCACACAGCGCATCTTCTCTGGCTCTATGTCTGGGCCAGGTTCCTGCTGCACCCGCCAAGCTCTCTGCTCTGCAATAACCACCAGGAGCCAGGATATGTGCTTGGAGACAGAAAGGAGGGTGTGAAGGGAGACATCCTGAGAGAGAGGAAGCCGTGGAAGAAGCAGAGCTGAGCGATGGATTCAGGGAGTCCCAGCAGAAGTCTGTTTCCATCTGAAGTGTCTGGGCTGCAGAACTAAAGCCAGACAAAGGTCTCCTCTCTGGGGATACCCCCAAGACAGGACTGGCACTCTGCAAGGCAGCTCCTTCCCAGCCACTGGCAGGCGGGAATAGTTGTGTTTCCTGCCTAAAATGGTTTGATTTCAGAGTCCTGCAGGTCTTGAAGCCGCGAGCTGCCTTAGGCGAGGACAGGCTGCCCTCTGCAGGGAAATCCATCAAACCTGGGTTCTGGCTTTCCCCATCCACCGTCTGGATTCACCCCACAGATCAACCCCCAGCCCTATGCCTGAGCCCCGCTCTCACCTGACAGGCTCCAGCAGATTTCCATTTTCAGTGTCTGTGATGCACAGAAGATTTGCGGGAGGGTGCACCTGTGGTCACTGATTTGACACTAAGCTTTTCCCCCTGCGGTCGGTGATTTGACACCAAGCTTTTCCCCCTGCTGGGGAAAATAATGGGCTCACACCTACTCGGATGTGTGTAAGCTGTGAGGAGTGGGTGTGGGTCTGGGTTGGTAGGGTGGTGAGTGTTTTCTGCTCCTGTCAAGAGAGCCAGGAGGTGTTTTGTCTTGCTGAATGGCGTCTGGCAGGTTGTCTTCCGCAAAATATTTCAGTACATCATCAGGAAGGTCGGCAAAGTCGTTTAGATCAGCTTTGTTGCCTGCACGCACATGGCTTTGCACTTTGTGTGCCTGGGTTGGGATTTCGGCAGCAGAAATTAGAACAGAAAAGGAAATTTTGCTGTTTCTGGAGACCTGAGTCCCCACTGAGCAGGTCTCCTGGATTGTGTCAGTGTGGCTAAAATAAATAAATTCCCATCTCCAACTTTGACAGCACATTCACTGCCCTCTCTGCGAAGGTGGCAGAAGGCAGAAATGATGTTCCTCTCCCTGTGTAGGGCTGAGCTGATAGATGTACCTGCTACATTAAATGGCTTTTAAAACCCAAGAGGCTCATAATTTGTAACAATATTTTAAAATTTATGTCCCAAGCTGCTTTTGATCTTATAGAGGGAAATATGATCTCCAGGAGAGGCTCAAAATGAGAAGTCGAAATCTTTCTGAGCAGTAACCTGGAGCTGCCTCCAGTTTTGTTGTAACTGCATCTCCCAGATATTTGGGACAGGGATGATGGACAGATCTCGCTCACGTGAGTTTATCAGAAGTTGAAAAAGTACAACATCCCGTTGTTCAGGGTTTTGTAAGCACTTCTGCAGAGTAAATATCCCAAAAGCAACACGTGCAGCCGCTGTTGCTGTGAGCATTCGTTGATGGCTGTGGGGAAGGGCTGAGGCTGAGGAGCAGCAATGAACTGACCCTCCTGGGCTCAGCCCTGCAAAAAACACACACTGACCAGAGGCCTGGCCATGTGGGGGACTCGGGGCTGCTGCAGTGAGGTTGGCAGCAGAGCGGTTTGGTGCTGACAGCCCCCGGCACCTGCTGCTGGTAGTGTTCCCACCAGGACCAGCAGGACCAGTAGCACCTCCTCAGCTGGTGCTGGGAGCAGGGCAGGAGCAGCCCTGGGGATGCATTCAATGAGAGCATTAAATCACACCATGGGTGCCAGAGGTCCCCAAAACCCACCTCAGGACAGAGTGGGGTGATTGAGCCTGCAGGTCATACTGCCTAAGCTGAGCTCCTGCAAAGAAAACAGAGCAGCAAATCTTCCTGCAAGCCGTTTTGGGGAGCCTGGAGTGGGTAAAGGAGTTCAGGAGCCACTCTTGATTTCGGGAGCATAAGTTGCTCCTAATAGCTTGGCTGTCTGATGGCTTTCTTCCTTCAGCACATTGCCTTTAGCCCTCAGAGCAGAGCGAGGGCTGTGGTCCTGCAACTCTGCCCTGCCATCTTTAATCCTCACCTACATTTTGCCACTGATTTCATTCAGCCTCAACCCACCTGATCCTTGAATTAAGGGGAACAAGCTTAAACCGGTAAAGAAAGAAGAAACAAAACGTGTTAGCTGAGCAGGTCTGGATTTTTAAGAGACTCAAGTTCGCTTGCTCTCAGAAAAGAGAAAAATCCTGTTTCTGGAAGTTGTCGAGAGACTTCCTTTCACGCCATTTTTGATGAAATATTAGTTGAGTTAGGGTCTCTGTAATTTAAGCTACAAAGGAGCTTGTGAATAAGTGCCAAAGCTTGTTTTATAGCAGAGGTTTTGTAGCTGCTCATAACTCCCTCTCCAGAGACCTCGTAACTGAGATGTCTGATGCTGTCCCAAATCCAGATATCTGTGCATTCTGTAAAGTGATAGAATGCACAGTTGATATAAAGGATTTATGGCCTTCACTCTTTGCATGAGATGTAAAAACTCGTCACATCACTGTCTCTCCTTGGTCAGGTCGTTTCCAGCCCAGATGTGTCTGTGTTTCAGCGCTGTCCTGCAGGAGGAGCTGGATTTTCATGCTCAGCTAGCAGCACATGTCCGGTGAGAATCCACGCAGGATGAAATGCAGAGTGCAGGCAGGACATGGAGAGAGCACTGCGGGTCAGTAGCAGTGTCCAGCAGGAGTCCTGCAGGACATGGAGGGAGCGCTGCGGGTCAGCAGTGTAACGCTGCTTTAACAGAGTCCAGCAGGACACGGAGGGAGCACTGTTGGTCACTTTAGCAGACTTCAGCAGGACATGGAGGGAGCACTGCGGGTCAGCAGCTGTAACTCTGCTTTAAAAGAGCTCCAGGGACTGCCTCGCCTTCAGCAGCACTCAGCAGGAATGATAGCTCAAAGAGAAAAAGCCATTTCTCCTCAGTGCTACGATGGCACTCTGCTTATCAGCTCTTGTCTCGCCTTGTAGGAAACTGAGCTATTTTCCACTGGTTAGGATGTCATCCTTGGCTAGGCACAGAGAGGTCAGGGCTGAGACAACGGCACTGTGCTAGCAAGGACGGAAAATGCATTTTATAGCCTCTGAAGCCAGTGCAATTTGAGACCTGTGAAGGTTAATGGACTTTTCTGTCAGGTTTCTCTATTATTTCTTCAGTGGCTGCCAAACAGAGACAAAAGCAGAGTGTTCTCAGCACAGAGAGTGCCCAGCCTGCAGTACCAGTGCAGCTGCCTGGGAGCCCAGGCTGAGAGCAAGGTCTCCATCAGCTGAAATGCAGAAACAAGAAACAAGAGTTATGAAGTGTGCTGGGCTGCTGGGGCTCATCCTTCAACCTTCAGGGCTCATTGTGGCTCTGGTCAGTCCCTGCAAGGTCCATCCCCACCCTGCTGGGCACAGGCACAGCCTGCCAGGTCAGACAGACCAACAAGCACTGCATGCTGCTTTCAGGATCAATGTCACCAGACCCTGCCTATGGCACACCGCCTCCCCCGAGGTGTCCGAGCCACACCTCTTCCCAGCTCAGCTGAGGTCAGCGGCGCTTCAGGACTTGCGAACTCGCGGTGGATTGAGCGGGTTTGGTGCTTTTTGTTCCCGATCTGGTCAAATGAAGGAGCGCCGGTCCATCGCGGTGAGCGATCAGAAGAGGGCAGTCCTCCCCCGCTGTCCGAGCTTTTTGCTCCGATCTAATCTCCGAGACGCCCGTGCGTGCTGCGGGGGTTACACCGATCCGGGATCAGGATAATCCTAGTAATAATAGGAAAAATAATCGGAATAATAATGACTCCGATTGAGTCTCCGAGACACCCGTGCATCATGCGGGTTTGCACTGGTGCGGTTACATCGATCCGGGATCAGGATAATCCTCATAATAACCGGAACAGTAATAATAATAACAATGAGAATGACAATGATAATAGGAGTAATACCAGTAATAACCCTAATCCCACCCCTGAAGGTCCTTCTGTCCTCCCATCAGGACAGCATAGCTCAGCCGCTCCAGGTGAGGTACAACAAGCACCATGTTGAAGAAGATGATTCAGAGTGCAGAGCTGGGCTGCTGTAGGATCGTTTCTGGAAGAAAGCTCCTGCTCATAAGGATGTTGTAGGAAAATGTTGCTGTGTGTCTGCACCAGAGCTCAGAGTGGTGGCCACAGCACATTTAAATAAATACACCCTGTTTCGTGCAATGGATACAACCAGATGGATACAACCCCCTTCCAGTGAGGAGGAAGGGGTTACTGTGATTCTCAGCAGTAAAGCAGGTTTATTAGGGGATTGAAGCATTTAAAAGGCTATGGCCTCCCCCATGAAATCCACTCTGAATGGTACCTGTGGTCTCCACTCAACCAGGATGCCCAGGTTTCCATCCCAGCTGGCTTGGAATGTTTCCAGGGATGGGGCATCCGTCACCTTTCTAGGCCAACCTCTGCCAACCTCACTGTAAAATTTACCACCCTCGTTATAATTCGCCACGTTAAATTTACCACCCTCATCATAAAAAGCTTCTTCCTTCCATCTGAATATTTGAAGTTTGAATATCACCTGGCTAGCCCACCACACGTTTTCCCACCATGTCTGTGGCTGTCCACAAGTGCAGCAGAGTGGAGCTGACCCATCATCTGAGGTCAAACAGGTCACTGGCCTAAAAGGAGGCTGCAGATCAGAGGCAAGGAAAGTAAAACATAGAAAGCAGCAAAAGATAAACGTCCTAACCCACAGTGAGAGTCACTGACAAAGGAATGGGTCAGAGCTGAGGAGGGACTGGCATCCCTGCAGGCCAGACTCCCTAGCTGGGAAGACTTACAGACGTGTATGATGTGTGTTCAGGCAAGGCCACCCCTAATCTGGACAGAATTAATGGTGCCACAAAATGTCCCCAGAGCTGGAGCTTTGTCACCTGCACTGTAGAATCATTAGCACAGCCCAGGCATAGCTCTGGGCCAGGCTCGCTAGCATTTTCCCAAACAATCCCTGCAGACAGAGCAGGAATTAGCACATTATTCCCAAAATACAACCTGCATGTGGGCGTTGGTTTGGATGGTAAAGCACCTGGACAGCACGAATGTGGGCGTTTCCCACATGAGCTGCTCTTAGGGCCAGAGACTCTTCTGGATACATCGAAGTACAAAAACATTAAATGAAAAATTTTAAGGAGAATTGCTTCAAAATGGAATAAAACTGCTGGCCAAAAATTGAATCAAAATCATGGAAATAGTATAAACATCTTTAGCAATGTTGTTGCTCTGATGAAGTAACAGGGGCAAAGCTCGTGGAGAGAAGTAATACCTTTTAGTGGAATTGGTGTAATAAAAGATATTATTTTTCCTCACAAACCTTGCCTCGGGGTAACCATCATCTTTACTGCCTGGTTCCTGCTACACTAAATGTGAAGAGTCAATCGGGTCATCTCCCCATAGCAGGGTGAGTCTGCCCGTGTCAGAGTTAACAATCAACTCTGCTTTTGAACAGAAATAAAGAGCGGAAGGTGAAGAGGCTGGTTTTTATCAAACCACTGAAACTGCCTTCTGAGGGATGCCTGTGCTGCAAAAACTTCTGAGATTGGAGTGAGACAAAATCGTTCCGATATTTCACTGCTGAAACAATTATTTGTTCTGTATTAGCTCTATACACACAGCTACATTATCAGTGTATTTATAGGAGTGACAGTGCAGGTTTATGGAAGGAGCAAAAGGATGGATCTAGGCAATTCCAACAGAGATTATTTTTATTTATTTATTTGAATCAAAGATCAGTGATATAAGAAACAAGATCACAGGGTCCGGTGCTGGTGACATTACACTAAATAAGATATTTGAAAAACTGAAAATGTTACAGAAAGCAGAGTCAAAACTGTCTCAAGGATGGGGAACAAAGACCTTCTGTCTACTTTATCAGGCATAAGTGGTTACAACCAGTATGGTTTATCACCAGAAAAATGGAGCAGGGAGTTATCTTTATTAAAGAGAAAAAAACAATCAGAAAACTATCAGAAGTCTAGGAAAATTCTGAAGAGAAATAGAACACAGTTTTAGGAAGGTGGAAGCGATTTAAGAAACCACCTATATGTGGTTTACTTAAGAAACCACCTTTATGTGGTTTCTGTTCTTCACCATACCTTCAAACAGTGATGGTTTTGGGGAGATGCATTTTGCTCCAGCACCAGCCACTGGCTCCCTGTGGGAAGGAGCCCTGGTAAAATGCAACGGGCTGTGCACGCAGGAAATGTGCAGTGATCATCAAACAGTCATCTGCTGCATTAAAAGTTTCTGAATGAATTCTCAGTGTGCAGTGGGCGAGCTGTGACGCTGGTGGGGGCTGCTCCAGCACAGCCAGAGGGAGAGCAGATCCGTGCTGGCTGGCTTCAGGAGCCCAGGAGCTCCAAGGGCTCGCCTTGTTCTCTTGGCAACGGCAGAGCAACAACATTCTGTGTGCCAGAAGAAACTCCTGTGAGCTGAGCACCAAATATGGTGAGAAAAGTCCTGGGGAGGAAGGAGAAACAACTGCTGCTCTTGTTCTGTGGCACAGGCAGTGGCATGGAGGTTCACAAGAGAGACACTGAGGGGCTGGAGCGTGTCCAGGGAAGGGAACGGAGCTGGGAAGGGTCTGGAGCACCAGGAGCAGCTGAGGGAGCTGGGAAAGGAGCTCAGCCTGGAGCAAAGGAGGCTCAGGGGGACCTTGTGGCTCTGCACAACTCCTGACAGGAGGGGACAGCCGGGGGGTCAGGCTGTGCTCCAGGGAACAGGGACAGGAGGAGAGGGAACAGCCTCAGGCTGGGCCAGGGCAGATTTACATGGGATATTGGGGACAATTTCTTCATGGAAAGGGTTGTCCAGCCCTGGCACAGCTGCCCAGGGCGGTGGTGTAGTCCCCATCCTTGGAGGGATTTCAAAGCCATGTGGATGTGGCAGCTGGGGACATGGTTAGTGGTGGCCTGGGCAGTGCTGGGAATGGTTGGACTCCATGGCCTTTGAGGGCTTTTCCAACCCCAAAGATTCCACAATTCCACGATCTTGCTGCTCCCTGGGGCTGTGTAAGACACAAAGCACGGAACAGGCCTCCCCTCCACAGCAACCCGTATTTTGGGAAAAGGCTGGAGCTGGGTTTGGGAAGGAGCACAGCTGATTCTATCCTGCTGGGAGAACAGGCGGCTCGAAAGCAGTGGGTGCTGTCTGCAGATGACAGCTCTCCCTCCCATCAAACCTGCTGCCGGAGCTGCAGCCCCACAGCCCTGCCAGATTGCATTCCCTGGGGCGCAGGTTTTTCTCTGCTGTGACTAATTACAGCGCAGCTCTCCAGACAGCCATTCTTTCACAACAAAGTGTTGCACAGTGTGTGTCGGCCAGGCCTCAGCTGCTCATTAGGTGATACTGGGCAAGATCCTGCAGCAACGCAGCTTTACAGCACAAGTGATTTATGCCATTTGGGTATGAGGCCAGGCGTTTTTAAATGCCTTCAATTTGGGCTATTTTTAGCCCAGCACAAAGTCATGACCTTGCAGGTTATTTTCACAATCTCCTTTGTTTATAGGTGCAGAGCAGCATTATTCAGAAGCGTTTCAAAGCTGCCACAGTCATGCTGACGGGGGGAAAGCAGCTGAATGTGCTCTTTATGACAGGCCTCAAAACCATAATTAGGAGAGGAGGTTTTGATTAAGTGGTTTACATATTTGATACTGTTACTATAGTGACTCTGCTTCTTTTAACTTCGTGGTGCTCCTTCATACATCAAGCTATTTAAATCCTGATCAGTGCCAGCAGAGAATTCAAATTCTTACTTAATAAAAGTCCCTGTTAATATAAAAAGTTCAGGTTTTAACTGGCAGCAGGCAGGGAGAGATGGGATATTGGGAAGGAATTCCTGGCTGTGAGGGTGGTGAGGCCCTGGCACAGGGTGCCCAGAGCAGCTCTGGCTGTCCCTGGATCTCTGGAAGTGTTCAAGGCCAGGCTGGACAGTGCTTGGAGCAACCTGGGATAGTGGAAGGTGTCCCTGACCATGGATGAGCTTTAAGGTCCTGTCCAACCCAAACTGTTCCAGGATTCTGTGATGAACATTCAAAATTTGCAGCACTGGGGAACATCTGAGTTTGGGCTGGAGAGAGATGGGTGAATGGGGATGGGCCGAGCTGCTAATTTTTTCTACCCCTGTACTTTCCCTCTCCAAACACCAAAGGCTGAGCTGGGGACAGGCATCACTCCTACTGAGGTGAGGCCATCATTAGGACAAACAGCCCAGTGCCGTTGTGAGAAATGTTGGTTTTTCTCTTTTCTTCTGCAAGTTCAGCGCTGACCTGCAGTGTTAGCTGCCTGGATGACTTCTGCCAAGCCTTCTGTTGGAGTCCAAGGGTGTTCCAGCCCTGCAGGCTCTGCATGGCAGCAGAAGAGGCAGGGGTTCACTCAGCGCTGTCACTCTGAATGTTTTGAGGAGCCCTATTCCATGCAGGGCATCCAGGATGGATGGATGGATGGATGGATGGATGGATGGCCCTGGACGTTGGGAGCAGCTTCCATTTGGCTCCAAAGAACTCTGTGTGGAGTGACCCTATTCCCTGGCACCACTCTCTGCTGCCTCCCTCCTCCTCTGCCTTTCCCCCTCGGCCTCCACCCCAGCGTGGTGCCCCGCAGGAGCCATGGTCTCACACCAGCCTGGTGCCACATGGCACTCACAGCCCATCCACTCATAGACCCAGGCTGAGTATGAGCCCCATCCCCTGATGGACCCAGATTCAGTATGAACCCCAACTCCTCACATTCC
>VZRM01008778.1:37780-85590 GCA_013397955.1 Grantiella picta | reverse complement strand
CGCGCCCCTCCGCGCTCGTCCCGCTCTCCCCCCCGTGGGGGCGGGACAAAGCGTTCATTGGCCAAGCGCCAGCGTTGCGTAAGCGCTCACTTCCTTTCGATTGGCTCTGCGAGATGTCAGTCACGGCCAACACCCGCCCCCCGGGGTGTCCCTCCCCGNCGGCGGGCGGGCGCTGCTCTTGCTCAGTAGGATCAGGTTCCCCGGCCGGCATCGCTCAGCGGGCAGCAGCCTCAGGAGGAGGTAGATCCCGTTCTGGTAACAATTATACAACTGCGGCGGCGCACCACAGGCCTCTATCTCTTTATAAACCCGAGTGCCGGGGCGTCCTGAGGGGCTGGAGGCCGCCCGGGCGCGGGGAGGGGATGGAGCCCGCCCGGGATGCTCCGTGTCCCCGGTCCGGCCCCGCGGGGGGTAGCGCCGCAGCAGCACGGCGGTGCGAGGCCCCGAGGCCCGGCCTGGGCGGGGGCAGCCCTGGGCCCTGCGGCATGTGCGGAGCTGCCTGGAGCCGGGGGAAGCAGCCCGGCTGTGCCCGTGCTGTTTACCCCTGTCAGACGGTGACAAACGGAGCTGCCGCCCGCCAGCCCGCCGACTGCTGCCCCAGGCCGCGGGGATTGCCCGCCCTGCGGCTCCGCTGCTGCTGGCCCCCGCGCCCGGCCGACCTGCCGTGAACTGCCGTGGCCATGGAGAGTGGAAGTTGGGAAGGAGCGGAGCAGCTGGCGCGGCCTTGGAGCAGGAAGCGCCACTGGTTCTCTAGAGTTGGTGTTCGGGTTTGGCCTCTTGGCTGCTCGTTCAAAGAAGTGGCCGTGGCTGACACGCCGCCGGCCCCGTGCTCCTCGTGGCCTCGCTGCACCGAAACACTGAAAAATACTGAATAAGCGGTGTTGTCTGAGCAACCCGGGGTGTTGTGTCATGGCAAGAATCTCATAATAGGGAAAAAAACCAGCCGAACTTACAGCACATTGATAGAATGTTGATGAAGAAGGACAGTCTTGCAGCCAGGCAAGATCAAAACCACCAAATGTTGATTATTTGGTGTCTTCGTGTTCTTAATTCCAAAAAGTAGCGAACATCAAAGGGAGGTTTTCTGTGTACATGTATTTAGCTATGGGCAAATGAAAGAGTTGGGCAGAATATGCAACTCTGCAAGTAGCCCATGTGTGTGCAGCCAGCAGTGTCTAATGCCTTGTTAGACACGATAAGATCTGCAGAAATTCACCCTGAGCATGTATTTTAAAAGAAACTGTGTGCTACAGTCACAGGAGGAAACTTCTGATAATCCTGTGCAGTGGCTTGTGAGTCAGCAGCTTGAATGCAAGGCAAGATTTGGAGCTTTTTCTTGTGCAAACTAAGACAGAAGCTGTCAAAGTGCGTGGTAGTGTGCCGTGCTTGAGTGAGTACTAATTGAATGTTCATCTTTACGAGGGGTGCCAGCACCTTCTCTGCAGCAGAAGGAGCGCTGGTAGCTCATGGTGCATGGATAGTTTCTCAGGTTCTTGTGTATTTCAAGTGGTATTTCTTTTTTAAGCCCTAACCAGTGCACAGCGTGGTTTGTAAGTGGTTGGCAGGCTTGTACTTTACCGAACTGGCACTGAGTTAGCCAGCAGCTCCATTTCTCTGAGCTGGGCTTAGTGCTGAGCTGCTTTACCAGGAAGAACTCCCATTTTTATGTGCAGCAGCTGTTGAGAACATCCTTGTCCGGCTCTCAGCTTGTATCCAAAATAAACATCTGCATTTCTGAGCTGAACAGCTCCAACAACAATTCTCCAGAATAAAGCATGAGGACCTCTCTGCTTATTCTTGCAATATTCCAGAGGGGTTTTCAGGGTCAGGCCTTTTCCTGCATACAGATGTGCCCTTAACTTTACCACCAGGAGCCCTCCCAGTTACACAAATGAAAATAAATCAAGAATGTGAATAAATCTTCCTGTCAGACTGGGTCAAAAATACTGCTGCTAAAAGATAATGGACTTTCTGATTCTTTAGAATCAGAATAATTGGGTCAGTATTATTAATATATATAAAAATACAGCTCTCTGATGTTGTCTGGTAAGAGCTGTTACAAACCAAGATTCCAATACCAAACAATTCAGCCCTACTTTCTGCTTGTGCTGCAAAAAGTCTTCTAATACTGTAAATTACAGTAATTCACAAATACTCTTTTTAGGAAGGTGTTCTGAAATTATTCTCATTTGCACCTAAGTGCCTAAGCATGCTTTGTTTACTGAATGTTTCTAGCCTTGAGTGGTGAACTTACTCTGCTTAAGTACTCCACACCTAACTTTTCTCCCTGTTGAACTGGCTGCCTCAGAATAAAAGGGAGAAGTCATTTCAATATGTTAAAGATCTGCTTCCAAAATAACCCGCCTGCCTCTGCCAAACACTTTACTAGTAACTCCTCCCCATGACTGTTCCTTTTAATCTGCAGATCTCAAGGTGCCTTAGAAATGTCAGTTTAAAGTGGTGGCTCAGGACTTTGCTGGAGGGAGCCTGAAACAGTTTTGCCAGTGTTTCCTGCTAACTTCCCTCAACAGTAGCATCTGGTCAGTTCAGGGAGGCAGAGGTGCCAAGCTGCTGTGCAGAACCATCTCCCCCATCCTCAGCCCTCTGCTCCTTCCTCCTGGGATGCTCCTGCTCTAAACCCAAAGTGACTCCTTGGCCTGCTGAACAGTGGTGAGTGCAGGGAAAGCTGCTTTCTTTAGGTGGAAGTCTCGTGGGGAGACACACTTATAGCTGGTGCTTGCCTAATGTAATAATTTTAGACTGCTTTATCATTGCTGAGGTGATGAAGCCAGCCCGTGTGTGCCTGGTTTGTGTCATGGTTGGGTGGGCCAGGCTTGTCTGTTTATTGTGGAAAAAAAAGAGGATCGAGTGTGGTGGTGCATCCATACCAGAGCTGGGGTAGAGTAGACTCACCTGATGGATTGCTGTGGCTACACAGGAGAGAATGTCTGTGGCTTAAAATTGGTGGAGGCCTAAAGGATTGGAAACTCTGCAAGGCCTCTATGGCCTTGAATTAATGATTTCAGCTTGTGTTACCCAAAAAACCTCCTCAACACACGGGTCAGTTTCTGTACATGAAAGACAGGCTTGAGCTAATCACTGACAGGATTTCAGGAGCACTTGAAGTGCATTTCTGTTTACCCACACTTCAGACAGAAGGCAGACTGCAGAGTCATGCAGCACAAGTTTGCTGTGCCCTGACAGATACTCCTTGGCACTGAGGGGAGAGCCACAGGTCAGGCAGCCTGGGCAGTAATTGAAGCTGGCCTTGCTCTAATTGACATTGAGCTTCCTGACACTCTGACCTAACCAACTCTGCCTTTTAAGAATGTGATGAACCTGACCTTAAGAGTAGCTTTTGCCATTTAACAAATCCATAATTGGACCAGCAGAACATTTACTCCCAGATAAGGGCACTTGTGCATATTGGTAATTAGTTTGACCTGGCCAGATGCCTCCTGATAAGGCACAGCAGGGAGCTCTTGTCTAGTGTGCTGAAGAATTTAATCCCCTGAAATTGTGACATAGCAAGGCAAAAATTACTGCTGTGGTGGACTCAGTCCAGAGGTGCACCACAGTGTTGTTTACATCTCACCATTGTTAAGTACTGAAGGGAGAAGAGAGATCCTAGTTATGCTGACATGTTTGGGCAGGAATTTATTCCTCATTCAGTTCTGCTGCTTTCTTCCTGAATCCCTCCTCACAGGACATTACACAACCTCAATCCTCTGAGTTTTCACATCACTGCAAGTTCTGCTCTTTTCCTCAATTTTCATCCTCTCCTCATGGAGATGCTGCCAGGGCTGGAGCAACTCTGCTCTGGAGCCAGGCTGGGAGAGCTGGGGGTGTTCAGCTGGACAAGAGAAGCTCCAGGGAGAGCTCAGAGCTCCTGCCAGGGCCTAAAGGGGCTCCAGGAGAGCTGCAGAGGGACTGGGGACAAGGCATGGAGGGACAGGACACAGGGAATGGCTTCCCAGTGCCAGAGAGCAGGGAGAGATGGGATATTGGGAAGGAATTCCTGGCTGTGAGGGTGCTGAGGCCCTGGCACAGGGTGCCCAGAGAAGCTGTGGCTGCCCCTGGATCCCTGGCAGTGTCCAAGGCCAGGCTGGACAGTGCTTGGAGCAGCCTGGGATCGTGGAAGGGGTCCCTGCCCATGGCAGAGGGGAAGTGGATGAACTTTGACATCTCTTCCCACCCCAACCACTCTGGGATTCTCTGTCAGGCTCTCCTACTGCAATTATCTCTCCTTTTTCTTATGATTAAACTGTCACCCTCTCAAGCCTGGCCACTCTTCTACAAAACCATCATAAACCATTTAAAAACCTGTCCCCAGACAGCAGCATGATCCAGCCCTTTCACCTCCTTGAAACCAGGTGGTGGTTTGGGGACCTTTGTTCCACACCTATCCTTGGAGCTTCCCAGAAACACGTGCTCCCCAGCAAACGTGAGCCACAGAGCAGGAGGCTTCGTGTCCCTTTGTCCCTCCCTGTGAGTCCAGGGGACAAGGTTGGTGGCCAGCAGAGCTGGTCTGGGTAACAGAGGGCCTTGGCCACGCAGGCAGAGCTCCTGGCATTCCTGCAGAGCAGTGTGGACAGGGCATGGGGAAGCATTGCTTGGTTTGTGCTGTCTGGATAGGTCATGTTCAGGTGAGGTTTGGAAGCAAGTTCTCACTAAACCACTTTTAGAAGCCTGTGACAGGAGATGTGCAAGATGGGAAACAGAAATAGGGAGCAATTAGGAGAGCTAATTAGGGGAGGAAGAGCTCAGGACTGAGTAACCAGTCAGGTTCTATGCTGGATATAAATTAAGTGGGATCATATCTCTTGGATCTAAACAGAGGACTGAGTGGAAAATGAAACTTGATTCTCCCCCTTTACGAGTCTGAGATACCTCCATCAAGAGAATAATTTTAGGTGCTGGTGTGATACCTCAGAGAGAAGCAAGTCTCTCTCACACATCAGAGAAGAAAGCAAGATTTGTATCACACCTCTGAAAAGTCTTTTCCCTTCTGCTTCCTTGATTAGAGTTAATTGATCAGGTTAGGATGAATCTGGGCCACAATCTTGTTTGGTTCTTGAATGCTCGTTAATTGCAACAAAGTAATTTAAATTTGAGTCAGGTAAGGTTTGATGTTTGTCCTACTTTTTAATTCCCTGTTTAAGGTGTTTACTTGTGGCAGACTGAAGCCGCCCTGGCACCAGGATGGTGGGACTGTGGGACGACGTTTGCTCGTGTGACTTTCCAGAGGTGTCTCTGGAATCACAGACCATTTTTAGCCTTCCGCGCACGAGGAGACAGACCTGCAACTGTGTAATGATGGCAAACGAGCAATGAGAACTAAACCACTTACAGCTGAATTTGGTGCTCCTCAAGGCAGAACAAAATTAATTTCCCTTGTCTGATCCTGATTTCCAGCTGCTCGGAGTGCTGGCAGACCAGCTGTGCTCAGTCCACCACTAGCAGGTTTGAGGAGGCATAAGCACATTAAAGGCAGTGTTTCTTTGTAGTGCTGCCTTCTGTCCCACGCCACACAGTAAATTTATGGTCTTTACCCCAAAACAAATAAACACAACGGTTTTGAGCAGAACTTTTGTCAATTGTAGGCCTAAACAAACAGGTAAAGGATGAGAGAAAGGAATGCTTCTGGATTCAGAGCAGCTTCCCTCTATGCTTCATAGTGGATAGGAAACCCGGGCATAACTGATGACAAAAAATGTTAAATGTTTGCATACTTTTTAATGCTTGGAAAGATTTTCAAGAAAATCCTGAGATTGTAACTTGTAAGACCAGTCTGCCATCCTAAAAGTTGATTATGTGCAAATTTGATTATAGAAAGGTCTTCTAAAGTATTCAGGCCATATTTAAGATAATGAAGTTTTGTTCCTTAATTCAATTTTGCCTCCCATCTGGAAGAAATTAAAAATCCAAGCCATGCATCATTTCATTCCTTAATAATGTCTTCTACCCTGCTTTGCTGTCCTTGCCTGTGTTGGATGTGGATGTACAGCTGGGCCTGGGGATGGTGGAACTGCTGCGGGCTCTCTGCTGCCCTTGCTGGCCTTGCGTCCCCTTGTGTGCCACCAAACGGACTGTGCTCCTGTGGGAGGTCCTGCTTGGTCACTGCTGTCTCTCTGTCTCTGAAATAATCTCTGGGAGAGGAGTCCACTGCACATTCCCTGCTGGTCTGCCTTATACAAGATGTAATAAATGATAATTTTCTCCAAAGGGCTTGTGACCAATGATTGAGTAAAATGAGCTCAGATGTTGCTATCGCCTGTGCAGGATTAGAACTAAGATTTTGAGTGATACTAACATTATTTTTCATTTTTTCAGGGAAACATACCGTTTACTGAAAAGGATATATGTTCTCTCTGAAAATAACTTTTTTTTTAAATTTGGAATTGTAAAAATCTAAGCCTGGAATCCACAGTTCAGCAGAGTTTTTGGCCGTTTTAATTCAATGTTTTGCTGTAGAACAGTTTTAATATGCTGACAGACAGTTTGCACAGTTTCTGTCCTATGTGCTGTCCAGGCCAGGAGATTTCATTGTTAGAAAGCTATCAGAGAGTCTCGGTGTGAACCTTGTGGCTGTGCTCACCCAGGCTGTCATGTCCTGGCTGGCATTTGCACCGTGCCAGATCCACGGGTCACCACAGATGATTAAATTGCTGCTGGTGCTTCTGCTCTGCTGTGATCAGCAAGGCAATCCTGAGCAGTGCTGGCTGCCCACACCATCGTGCCAGCTCCCATCAGCATCCCTGTGTGTTCTCTCCACTCCTGTGCTCTCAGCATTCCCAACCCTGCCTCCTTTGCCCCCCTCCTGGCTGCCACGGGGCAGCGTGGAGTTGTTCCTTCATGGTGTTCAAAGGAGCCTCGTGCAGCAGATGTGCAGGGCCGCTGTGGCCCTGAGCTGTGCTGGTGTCTGAGGTGTCCCTTTGCCTCCCGCAGGTGCAGCAGCGGCAGGAAGCAGAGAGGATGCTGTCCCGACTCCGCGCAGCCGCGGCTCCCTGTGCCATGGCGCGGCGCAGCCTGCACACCAAGGAGAAGGGCAAGCCGCTCATGCTGAACCCACGCACAAACAAGGTGGGTGCTGTGTCCTTTCCAGCTGCCTTATCTGCCTCTGCTGATGGTCCTGCAGACCTTGTCCCTGGCCGAGCCACCAGTGGTGCTGGGACATGGCCATAGAAGGGTGCAGAGCATGGAGGAGCTGGAGATCGGCTGGAGCTCATAGCCTGGACACCTGTGGGGCAAGGACTCCCTGCTCACCTTCTGCTCTGGCCAGCCTGGGCCGCCCTAGGCTCTCTGTCCTGCACGGTCAGTGCTGGGGCTGCTGCTGCTGACTGACCACTGGCTCGTTTTGGGGCTGGCTGAGCAGAAGTACAGCTTCAGCTGATACAGAGCCTCACTTCATAGTTTGCAAAAGTTAACTCTGAATTCAGTCTTGCTAATGATAGAAGATATTAGCTTCTCTGCCCTAGTTGTGGCTTTTTCCTGGAACACGGAGAATTGGGACTGAGCCACGTCACTTCAGACATCCCTGTGCAGAATCTGAAAGAGCATCTAAAAATAAACCTTTACTGGAACTGACTGGGAGGTAGAGATACCATGTTAATTGCATTAATTGAGTGAGGCAAACTTCTGAAAAAGTATCTTTTTTTGTTCCCTTCACGAAACTGTTCCTATGTCCACAAGCCCATCCTCAACCTCTTTTTTTTTCCCCTGGAGCTGTAGTGACCTTCAGGACTCTGGAGGTCATTCATGTGTAAATTAAAACTGGTAAGAAATCAGATAAGGCCTTTGGTAGCTGATCCAAGATGTCTGAAGTGGTCAGGAAAGGTGACAAATTCACCTGTCTGATAAGGCATTTCCTGAGCAATGGAGCTGTGGAAAACAGGATTCTTTTCCCCTTCCCTTTCCTCCCTGGACAGTAGAGTGCAAGATGCCTCAATCCTGCCTGGATCCAGGCTTGTAAAGAGAGATAGAGAACTGTGGAAGTTAGAGATTGGCTGACTGCAAAGGTAAAATTGAGATTGCTGTGTCAGGGAAGCAGAAAAGACTAAATTGGTATGATTTGTCAAGATCAGATTATCTTGAGACTTTCTGAGCTATAAGGACTTTGACATGCCAGTGGAAATTCAACCTCTGTAAGCTTTTCCAAATGCTGATTATGCAACCGTAATCAGAAACAAGAACAATAGGTCATTTTTTACTGTTTTTCTAGTGGTAATCTCTTTCCTTTTTTTTTAACCCTGGAATTCTCTGCTGTACTGAGCACAATGCAATTTTTTTTTTTTTGGAGGAGTAGGAGGGAGTAGGGAGGTTCTGGTTAATAGCAAATGATTTTTTGAGTTTTTTAATGCCTCCAAAAAGTTATACTTGTGAGAGGGAAACCCATGGTGCATTAGTTTGTCTCTGCTGTATCAGTCTGTCCTTCCTGCTGACGCCTGCTGGAATGGCTCAGCAAGCTCATTAAGTGATACTGTGTCATGCTGGATATCTGTATGGAAATGCATTTTGGATATTCAGCAGAGGAATAATTGATTTATTAAACACACCAAGTACTTTACCCCTTGTGCTTTCCTTGCCCACAGTGCTTCATGTGTTTATGTACTTATATATATATATAATCTACATATAGGTGCAGATAAAGAGTGTTATCTCCTGCTGGCAGCTTGCTGAGATAGTTTTATCATGCTTTACTTGATTATATTTAATTTTTACAGTCCTCTATCAACTCTGCAGAACATTTGATTTCCCCTAACACACGTGTCCCTGAAACAAGAGCTGCAGAAGGACATCATTGGGGCAGAAACCAACCCTAGCCCTTGTGCAAACTTACCTGTTGCTCTTTGTCACTGGAGGAGGTTCTTCTCTTATAATCTTCTTTCTTTCCTTGCCCACCCTGTCTCTGGCAGGTGGACACCACACCTGCAGCAGCTGGTTTGGGTTTTGTGTTTGAGGGCCACATTTCACATGGTCAGTGTCAGGGTGGCTGGAAGAGGCCATGACTCTCCCAGCCATGCCCTCAGTGCTGCAGCCACACGATTGCAGAGCCTCCTGTAGGTGCTGCTGGCATCCTCTGTGTGCTCAGAGTCCCCCGTGATGTTTGATTTCTGCCCCCTGACAGGGATTCAATTGCAGTTAATTGGCTTCAGGACATTCTATTCTGCTGGACATCCTTGCTGTGCCAAGGCAAGGATTGCCTTGTAGGGACAATCTCATTGGTTTATTACTGGCAGTTAAATTGTTACTTTTACTGTGTGGTGCTTCACACGGGTCAGGATTTGTTCTTCCAGTGCAGAACAGATGATGCAGGAGTACAACATCCCTGGCTTTGGAGATGTCTGTTCTGCCACGTGGAGAGCCTTCAGTGTGTCCTTACCTGCACTGGAAATACATCACCTGTGATGTTATTTGTATGTTCGCTTTCTGTGGCTTGCATAAAATCTGTGACTCTGAATACAGGTGACACTTCCTGTATTTTAGTCGGTAATTTTGGTTTTAGCATCAATTCTTCTTGTGGAGAAGTGCATGACTGTATTTTGTACAGTTGATTCCATTACTCCCTTTTCTGTGAGTCTGTTCCTTGAGGTTGTTAGTTTATCCCAGAATCCTTGAGGTTGGAAAAGCCCTCCCATGGAGAGGGACCACAGACCATCGAGTCCAACTTGTCACCCGATGCCCACCTTGTCACCAGCCCAGAGCACTGAGTGCCACATCCTGACGTCTCTTGGACACCTCCAGGGATGGGGACTCGAAACCTCCCTGGGCAGTTCCAATGTCTGACCACCCTTTCTGTGAAGAAATCCCTTGTGTTGTCCAAAAACTCCTCCTGCACTGACAATGCCTCTCAACTCTCCAGCTTCGGCAGGTGTCTTCAGGAATTAGCACATATTTGTGTGTTTGCCTGAGCACGTGTGCATGGAAATGTTAGAGATAACATGAATAATGTTAGAGATATCATGAAACATGATAAATGTTAGAGAGGAATTCACTGGTGGCGGATTAGTCCCACACTGATCCTGAGGAACTTTCCCAGTGTCTCTCTTCGATATGAGTGGTCCTCTTCTCATGTGTTACATTTTGCTCACACTTTCATGTTTATTCCCAGCTTTTTCAGCCCGATTTATTTTCTTCCATGTCTTACTGAATGCTTCCAGAAACTGTGATAAATTTACCTTTGTGTAAAGAGACAGTTTCCTTTACAAACTTGTATGTGATCTCATTGACTTCCAGGAAATACCCTAACAGAGTGTTTCCAGTTCAAAATAAAAAATAATAAAAAACTCCAACCAAAGTCAAAGCTATTTGGACAAAATAAAAGGGCTAGGACAAGAGCATGTAAAGAAAATATTGTTGTAGCTTGAAGATCTAAAAGCAGATGCTCCCTTCCCCTGCCCTTTCTCACCATGCTGGTTTTGACACTTTTCATTTATTTTAATACTTTTTAGTTTTTGAGTCAGCTGGGCTGGGCAGGCAGGGCGTGGGATTCACAATGCCCGTGTGCCTTCCTGGGGAAACCAGGATAAACAGGACGTGCAGATGTGATGCACACCATGATCGTCTTGTTGCTAAGACATGCAGTGTTTGAAACATTGCTAACAGCGTCTAGTCAGCCAGAGAAAGATCCCAGAAGGCAGGAAACTGACAGGAACTGTGCACACACACCCCCAGCACAAAAGTCCCACCACAGTTTTGTGTCCTGCCCAGCTGGTTTGGAGACGGAGGGGTTTGTGGATGGAGTCTGCATGGCCACGCACCTGCGGGTTTTATCAGCTTCCCCGAGATCTGTGTGCTTTCAGAAGGAATTAAATGTGGAGAGATGGAACTGTTTAATCTGTAACCAGGTGCCAAAGGTGGCAGGAAGGTGTGGAACCTCATTTACCTTGGATCAGGTGTTCTGCTGGGACAGCAGGGAAGGAGGAAGGGCGCTGGTGTGGGTTTTTTATTGGAGGGTTAATGCCCTTAAAGGAGAGCTAGAGCAGCCACATCTGCTCAGCTGGAAAAACAGCAGCTTAATGAGATGTCCCCGAGGTGCTCAGGGATGCCATTTCAATCATCATGCTAGTGATTTGCAGTGTACAGCTCTGCCATAACCGTGGAAAACAAACCCGGGAGAGGCTGGGTCACTTCCTCGGCAGTGCCTGAAGGCTTTCTGCTCCCGGCCTTTGCCCCTTTTCTGCAGGGGAATGCTTTCAGCTGCATCATTAGCAAATGAGACAGCTGAGGGTGGGCTGAGTATGGCTCATCGATGTGCCAAAGGGATGTTCATTGGGTTCCACTCCTGCACAGGGGCCAGGAGCTGGTGGCATCTTTGCCTGCAGGGATGGAGGTGTTCAAAGGGTGAATGAGCTGATGGAGACCCAGAGCTGTGCTGGGTCAGCCACACCCTCCTGGGTATCGACTCTGCTGCTTCTGGGAGAATAAAGTAGGAAATGGAGTCCAAGAAATGAAGAAGGAAAGAAATCAAAGGAGATTTTCATATTCTGACCCTGTTCCCATGAACTTTTAATCTCTCATAGAGATTGCAAAGACACCTTTGATTCTTATGAATGAGTTTTATGAATTTGCAGTGGAGGCGTCTTGTGCAATAGTGGACTTTGTGTTTAGCCTCAGGGAACAAAGTCAAGAGAAGCAGCCCACAATCCAACATCAAATCTACTTTATTTTCAAGATGTTTATGATGCTGCTTCAGAGGCCGTGCCGCACTGCTGAATCTGTTCTGACAATTATTAGGAGTTACATGGAAACCATTTTTTAAATCTTTTGTGAAGTAGAGTAGCTCATTTTCCAAACAGTAGCACGTTTGGATATAATCTGTATGTACATCTTTATCAAGAGCCCCCTGAGTGGGTTTTTTGTTGTATATAAGACCATTTCTGGCTCAGTTAAAAGTACACCCTCTTATATATGTGGCTGCAAGACTTTGCCAGCGGAGAAAACTTGATCACCAGTGCTCCTTCTCTACTTGGAGAGTTTACTTACTCAGTGGTGCTGTAAAAATCATGCTTGCAGGATTCAGGCTGCTCCATGCAAAGAGGGATCCAGAATTTGTATGTGCTGGTATTTATAGCAGCACTGGCTTTGTGTGGTAGAGCCCAGTTGCTGCAAGGTCCCAGTGCCAGAGAGTTTGTGGAATAAAGTTCGTGGTGATTTGCTGTGAGCTTGTCTTAACTAAAATACTGCCAACATTTCACTTGACTTGGCGTTTTCTTCCCCCTCCCAGCAGAACATTGGTTTTGTTGCAATAAATTTGTCCGTGCACGTTAGTTAATTAATTCATCAGCAGGCTTTGAAGTGTGCTGAGTTTCCTCCTGGATGAGCTCCCTGCTTTGTCTGTGCTAGCTCGGGAGGACACCTGTTTGTTCTGAGCTGTAAAGAGGATTAAGGAAACTAATCTAAGTGAAAGTCAGCACACCGCAGTGGGGTAAGGACACCCAGTGCTCCGGGGTCAGAGGAAACCAAAAAGGATCCCTGATGCTTAAACCCAGACTGCTAGAGTACTTAAGCACTTAATCCAGGGAGAAACGAGAGGGAATTTGGCCCTTGAGTGCCGTAAGTGCCTTTGAGAGCATCAGTGCCACAGAATGGCTGAGTGCCTCTTGATTTACCAGGGCTGGCTCTGGGCCTGCTGAGCCATGCTGGTTTATAAAAAGGGGTAAAAGGTACTAAATCTACTAAATGTGTAACTCTGCACTCCCATTATTCCCACTTACAGCTCAGGGCCATCCTCCATCCTGTGAGATAGTGCATGGGCAACAAGCTGTCATGCTTAATCTATGTCCCAAATCCAAAACAAGCTCACAGTTGTGGATAAAGATAACGAACTGGAGGACCCAGGGGGTTTTATCACACTGCACTGGACTAAACTTGTTCTGTTCCCATTGGAACAAAGACTGAATTTCTGTGTGAAGGCTGATGTCATTCTTATTCCTGAGTTAGGCCTAGGCAGAAATTAAAGCATCTTTTAATGCGGTGAGATGTAATTGTCATGTAAATCAGCAGCTGAAACTACTCAGTATCGCTTAAAAATTCACCCCGTTTGATATTATGGTAACTCCAGATACATTGAAAAGCCAGGTTGCCTGCAGACAGGAGAGAATGTGAATAAACTGAATAAAGAGGGGTCTCTGTTCTGCCCGGAGCTGAGCACAGGGCTCGTGGGCATTATTAGGGGCCCAGGTGGTTTGAGGTCACTGTTTTCAGGGAAATGGGGAAAATTTCATGGAAATGTGCAGGGAAATGGGGAAAAGCCACGGTCTAGTGTCATGCTCACCATGGGAATCAGAAATTTAGTAGGCTTTATTTTTAAGGGGCTTGGGACTTTCTGAAGGGGAGGATGTAGGTTTTGCTATGGAGGAATTTCACTTTATTTGCAATAAAATGTCCGTGTAGCCATTGTGGCACCACTGGAGGGACTCTGGCCTTCCACAGGCTTTAAACTCCGGTGGCCTTGCTGACCAGAGACTAAACTTCTTCTTTTCTCTTCTTCTTCCTCTAAACACTGTAAATATTTTGGCATCGTTTTTGTGTTTGTGGTGTCTAAAGTAAGAGTCAACAAAGTGCAGATGTTTCCCAGCTGTGCAGCCTTAGTCACTTGCACTGTGAGAACAGCTCATTGAGATAGAGTTGTTTTCAAAAGGCACAAACTGCTGATGGCAACAAACCATGGTGGAGGAGAAGGGAAGAGCTGAGATGTGTGCTTCTGTGGAAGACTCATTTATGTTCACAGAAAATCAATATTTATTGTCAAGTGTGCAGAAGTGGAGCTGAAGTAGGTCCTTTGCAATATACAAAAACAAACTGTGTGGCATTCAGACTGTGTTTTTGTGGGTTTTTTCCTTGTGTCAATGCTGTTTATGTGGTTGTGTTCTCAGTGGAAATGTTGGGTTATTCAAATCAGTTTTTTGAGGAAGATACCAATAAAATGGCTAAAGTGACTGTTACAACACACCAAAACCCCCCCCAGTCCCCAAAAAGCAAGCAGCAAGGTTAAAAACCTCAGGAATGAACCATCATCTGAGATTTATTTATATTTAGTATTGGAAGAACACTAGAGAATAACAATTAGATTGGGAAAGAAAACTGTGGTTTGCAAATAACTTCTAGCTACTTGTAGAAAAATTATACTATCCTAGAAGTAAAATGTTAAATTGAAATCAGTGTTTAGTGGCAAATCCACTTCATGGAAGACTGGCAGAAATGAAAATAAATACAGGGAAAAACAAACTTATTTTAGTGTTAAATACTTGGAGTTTTCTGCAAGAAGCTAATTGCAAGTGTTTTTGCAAAACACTGGAGGTTTTTGGGTTTGTCCTTTTTTTTCTTGCTTTCTAATTTTCTGAGTATTTTATTACTGTAGAACATAGTATAGAATTAGTACAGAAAAGCAGGTGGACTGCTTAAGTCAAAGTAGTCAAAAAACTGATATTAAATATTATTTAAATAAGGAAAGAAAACCCATGTAAAAATAGTCATTATTTTAATGATGGGATATTTTTCTCTAAGGCGTGTTATTTAGAAACTATTCAGGTGTGATGAATTATTCTAGAGCTAGACTCTTTTTAGAGATTTTTGTTAATGGGTATGCTTTCTACAAATACCTGCGAAAAGTCTGTTCTCAGACAGAGGTGAAAACATTTGTGCTTTATTCTGAATTAATGACTTTTATTGTCAAGTGGAAAGGTACTGATGCTTTTCTTGTAACTTCAGGAGTTGGACCTTGATGATCCTTGTGGGTCCTTTCCAGGTCAGGATATTCTGATTCTGTGACCTTTCTGATAGCAGGAGGAATTCAGAGTGTAATTACAACGCATAAAGCAAACCTTAGAAACCTTTTTAAAATTCTTTTTTTTAACCTGGCAGTGAGAATCTGAAAGTTGAGAAACTGCGGCTGTGTTTTTTGATGTAGCTGCTTTAGTAAACAAAGGCAGTGCTTGTGAGCAGAGTTGTTTGTCTCTGGTTTGCATCTCCTCCAGCCCTTTCCCTGCCGGATTCCCCTTTTCTCCTCAGATGGATGAGGAATTCAGCTTTGGTGCAGGAAAGGCTTCCCTGGGCTCTCAGATCCCGTGGCTGCAGATCCTGATCTAATCTGGATTAGATTAGATGAGCTGGCCCTCTTGGATGGGCTGGACAGGGAGAGTTCCTCGCTGCTGCTCTGGCAGTGCAGCCTCAGAGCAGTGCTGCTGTCACTGTGGGGTCAGCGCTGTGTGGCAGCCTGGCTCTGAATCCATCCTTTATCAGGAATGTTCTGCAGTTACACTAGCAGTTCAGTGCTCCTGCAGGAGCCTGCCAGGGTTTCCCAGCACCACCCTTGCAGAGGCTGACGTGTTTACCAGGCACAAAACCACTTTTATTGCTCTTATCCATAAATCATTCAAAGTAGTATTTAAATTACAATGCATTTAAACTCTTCGTCCGCCCTGAAATGGAGAGGAATGGGAAGTTTTCACAATTTAACTCTTCTAATTTGCTACAAATGAGGCTTTTTGGTAGCAGACAAATAGATTAGTTCTGTCCCTAAGTGAAAATTAAGTATTTGGGTTGAACTGTGATCTTAATAGAAGTGTTAGCGCACTTCAATAACTTTGGGAGCTGGCTGTATTATCGAAAGTATGTAGAAAAGAAACAGCAAATGGAACAATTCAGATAAAAATCTGTGGGCTAAATGCTACTGTCTGTGATTGTAGGGACCAGACTGGGTGACCCACATAAAAGAATTGGAAAAGCAGCTGTTATTTCACTTCTAATCCGTTTGCAGTGGAACCTCATAGTTGTTCTCCATTTTCACAGAGGAAAATTAAATCTGGCAAAGGCACAGAGCCTGAGGAATGTGGACAGGTTGTGGTCAGAAGGAATATCCTCAAGTGTGGAGGGAAACCCCAGCAGAGACAAACCCATCCAAACGCTGCCCCGAGGAGAGGCTGCTGGGAGCTCAGCATTCCTGGGAATGCCGGGGGAAGGGCTGATCATTGTTCCTCACCTCTTGTTTCAGGGCATGGCCTTTACTCATAGTTTTTCTCCATTTTCCCAGGAATGCCAGGGGAAGGACTGGTCTGTTCCTCACCTCTTGTTTCAGGGCATGGCCGTTACTCATAGTTGCTCTTCTCCGTTTTCCTGGGAATGCTGGGGAAGGAAGAACTGATCTGTTCCTCACCTCTCGTTGCAGGGCATGACCTTTACTCGTTGTTCTTCTCCGTTTTCCTGGGAATGCTAGGGAAGGACTGATTGCTGTTCCTAACCTCTTGTTTCAGGGCATGGCCTTTACTCATAGTTGTTCTTCTCCGTTTTCATGTGAATGCCGGGGATGGAAGGACTGATTGCTGTTCCTAACCTCTTGTTTCAGGGCATGGCCTTTACTCCTAGCTGTTGTCCACTTCCGTGGGAATGCTGGGGAAGGACTAATCTGCTCCTCACCTCTTGTTTCAGGGCATGGCCTTTACTCATAGTTATTCTCCGTTTTCCTGGGAATGCTGGGGAAGGAAGAACTGATCTGCTCCTCACCTCTTGTTTCAGGGCATGGCCTTTACACTGCATGAACGGCAGATGCTCGGGCTGCAGGGACTTCTACCTCCTAAAATAGAGACACAGGACATCCAGGCCTTACGCTTCCACAAGAACTTGGCAAAAATGACTGACCCCTTGGAAAAGTAAGCACTGCTCCAACCTCATCCTGTCGTGTGAGGAAATGGGAATGTTGGGAGTGGGAATGAAATGGAAATGTGGAAACACTGTGTGGGGGTAACCAGACAAGGTTTCTAATGTCTCCGCTGGGTTTCTCTCTTCTTGAGTGTTTTCACTTTGGCACAGAAAACTGCTTTCATTGCGTGGTTTAATGAGGTTGGGGAGCTTTTTTTTTGTATTCCATGGTCATAAAATAGCAAAAGAGAATATGTGAAAATTAGTAACGAAGCTGCCTGTAACCTGGAATACATATTTCTGTAACAGGTAAAATGGAGTGGCAGGTTGTTAGAGCACAGGAGGTGGCATTTAGCCCGTTCTATAAAAATGTGTGATAATGAAGGTAAATTGAGCATTGGAGATATCAAAACCAGTGTTTAACATGCACAGTAGTTACTGCTAAAAAAGAACTAGGTTAGAATTTTAAGCCTCATAATGTGTATTTTTTTATATCAGTCGTTTATGTTTCAACCCACTGGTTTGGTGAACAGCAAAGGATTTTGCTGTGTTTTATTTTTAGAGTGCCGTGTTTTTAGCATCCCGTTACTGTTTTCACATAATCTTTTTGTGTATCTGCCTGTAAAAATACAGTGTCCTGCAGGCAGGAGGAGAACTGGAGTGGTTTGGGGCTCACTGGACCACGTCAAAGCTCTTTTGTTCTCATCAGAACTGAAAGATGGCTCTTAAATCCACATCATGTCACTTACTGGTCCCAAACAGTCCTGTCAACTGCATTGGCCAGGTGCCCGGCTGCTGTAGCCTGAGACAAATTGCTAATTCATTATCTTTATGTTGTTGGCTCAGCAGGACTGACTCTGAATTGATACACAGTACGTTGGTGGGTAAATCTGCAAAAATTCAGATATAATTTGCACACCTATGTAAGTCCTTCAGAGTGAACTTTCTATCAGGGCTTCATTTGTTAATGTTTGTGTTAATATTGGGATTTTCACGACACTTACATTTCTTGGATGAAAAATCCTTTCACTGATAATTTTGTTTGTAACAGTGAGACTCCCAGCTGCATCCTGCAATAAATCCATGGGTTATCTTTAATCTCATTGTGTGCATTACCTTGTTAGCATGCATGGTGTGTCACAGACAGTGTTTTTATTTCAGCTTTTTGTGCTGATGCTCTCTCTCTTTTCCAACTTTTGTGTAGTGCTCAAAGCCTGACTTGAGGGGGAGTAGGACTTTCATGAGGAAATAATACAAAGCATGGTTTTTTTGCTTTCCCTTTTTTCACACTGCTTTAAATATGCAGAAATGGGAGACAGTAAGTTGTGTTTTTCCTTGTTTTGATTAATGACAGGTATATCTACATAATGGGAATCCAGGAGAGAAATGAGAAGTTGTTCTACCGAGTGCTGCAGGATGATATTGAGCGCTTAATGCCAATTGTGTACACTCCAACAGTGGGTCTTGCCTGCTCCCAGTACGGACACATCTTCAGGAGACCAAAGTAAGCACGGAAATTACACGTCACTGCTGATTTTATTAGCATTTCTCTGCATTCTTGCCTCAGGCTTGGAAATGGTTTTTTTCATTCGGATTCTACTACACAAGACGTGTGCCAACTGAGGGCAGTAAAAGGTTGTTAAAATTGATGTCAAGACATGGTTTTTATTGAGAAACAGCCACTGCAAAGCAGACAGGGTGATGCATCGTGTAAATACCCCACATGCAGGGATATATTACTCCAGGGTTTCAGCCCCATATCCAGCTCTCCTCGGGTGCTACACAGCTCTGCAATTCCAGGAGTGATTTGCACAACTCCCAGAGTCCTGTCCGTGGCTCTGAGGGTCTGTGTCAGGACACAGCAGTCAGAAGGGAGTGTGGATTCACAGGGATTTCTGGACGTCATCCATCCCTGCTCTGTGTTCAGCAACAGTGACTCCAGGTGTAGCTCCATGTCCTGTGCAGCCCTGCACAGAGGCAGATCAGGGCTGCCTGCCCCCCATGAGCAGAAGTGCTGGAGCAGTTCAGGCTGAGCATGGCCTTGGCAGGACCTGAGCCATCCCTGTGTCCCCGGTGGTGGCAGCTGTGGAGGAGTCCCTGCAGCACTGGAGGTGCTGTGCAGAGAGCACAGTGTGACATGTGGGGTGCAGGAGCTGTGCAGAGAGCACAGTGTGACATGTGGGGTGCAGGAGCAGCAGGGTGTGAGGAGAGGTTTGAGCTCAGCAGGCCCTGCTGGGTGCAGATCCTCCACACACCACAGCTGTGCTGCCAGCAGTCAGCTTGCAGTTGCTCTGACATGGTGAGTGTGCCTGCTGGGATCTGGTTTGGGCACAGCAGGGACTGCAAAACAACTCTTCCTGTTACCAGCTCTGTGTGGCCAAACCAGTTCAGACTGGCAGCCATTCCAGCTCATTTCCATGAGATTCTCACTGCAATTCAAAGAGTGTTTCCAGAGCCCTCTGCCTCAAGGGCTTTAGTGCTCTGTGGAGGAAGGGCTGATCCTTCACTGCTGTGATAAAGACAGTGAGAAACTTGTGGTTTTTCTCCTGATCTGGGGCAGGGAATGTGAAAGATGTGCTTTTAGTTCTCACATACTTCCCTTCCCCTTCCTCATCTGTGTTTGTGTCACAGATCAGTTTAAAAACCATCCCCAGCCTCGCAGAGATGTTTCTTGTCTGTACAGGAAGAGCAGCACGGACTGGAGCTGAGACTGGAACCCAGCACTTCCTTTCTGTGAATCAGCGCTTTCCAAGTGTTGGTCATTAATCTGTTCCCAGCTCAGCTGAGCCTTTGTGCTGCTTTCCTACTCACCAAGGGTTTGCTGCAGCAGAAGAAACTCAAACAGTTCACCTCTGCTCCTCTCTCCTGGAGGAGCAGTGAAAGCACTGCTCTGCTCCAGCTCTGGGGTGCAGAATGCTCAGTTCTGTGTTTCCTCTCCCCTGGAGGAGCAGTGAAAGCAGTGAAAGCACCATTCTGTTCCAGCTCTGCGATGCAGAATGCTCAGTTCCGCATTTCCTCTCCTCCCCTCCACTTCTGTAATGTCAGGGTGGAGATTCCCTGAGCTAAAGCCAGGCTTTTAGGATCCTGTTTCATATCCTTACAGGGGAGTGGAAGGGTCCTGTCATATTGATGAAAACACTACAGGAGAATTAAAGGTCAATATGTAAAGGTCTTCAGTAGTGTAAAATCCAGGCAGAATCATGAAAAGCACTCTTACTTTAGATATTCAAAGTATCCAAATACGCTTTTTCATTAGATATTTTCCTTTGAGTGATTTATGTCAGTGTTGTAACGCTTTGATTTTTAAATTGTCCTATTTGACATTTAGTTTTACAAAGCAAGGTGAAATTTCTAATTGTCACCCATCAAATATTTCTGTTTTGTGGGTTTTCTTTCTTTCAGGGGATTATTTATTTCTATCTCAGACAGAGGCCACATAAGGTCAATTGTGAACAACTGGCCAGAGAACGACGTCAAGGTACTGTCACTGTGTGATTTAATTTCTAGTTGTTATTTCATCTCAGTTGAGCTTTTTAAGATTTACTAGTGTTTGATGGAAACATAAATATTCAATAATGCATCCTTGGCTGTTTAATGACAATAGCAAAGTGCAGCTAATTTAGGTAATGCATGTCTTGAAGATCAGTGTTTTATCCTGTGTATGAGGCTTATGGATTGAGGAAAATATTCCTTGCAATCTCCTCTTTCTTTGACTGTGCCAACATGCCTGAGTTTTTGCCTGGGAGAAAGCCACAACTGGTATTGATTGAATCTTTATAAATTTAAGTGATCATAGATGATTTCACCTACCTTTTTTTTTCCTTCAGGCTGTTGTTGTCACTGATGGAGAAAGAATATTGGGTCTTGGAGACCTGGGGGTATACGGGATGGGAATCCCAGTGGGAAAGCTGTGTTTGTACACTGCCTGTGCAGGGATAAATCCGGATAAATGCCTGCCTGTCTGCATCGACGTTGGAACTGATAACCCCGTGAGTTGCCTGAGCTTTGCCTGCCATGAGTTAACCCTATTAAAAGGGGTTTTTTAAAGAACGTACAGTGCTAAAGAGAATGTTTTTATTTGAGCACTTTTATTTAAGATAAACCCAGATACTTTTGCAAAGAGTAAATTATTTGGAATTCACTATACAGTGATTTTAGAGTGCCATGAAATTTTAGATTTGTCCATGAAAGGGTGCATTTGGAAGCAATTAGAGTGCTGGAACACTGCAAAATAGGCAGTCGGTTTTGACCTGACTTTAAGAAGCTGGGAGTGGGAATTAGATTTATTAAAGCAGTTTATTGTTCACAGTATTGATTTGTTCCATTTTAGAAGCAGCCATCTTCAGCCCCAAGTGCCAGCTGAAATTACAGAGCAGTGCCACAGACTGGAGGCTGTTACAGGGCTGTATAAATGCAGCATCCCTGGTGTGAAATGTGCTCCTGTGAACTCTGCAGGTGTTTCTTGGGAAAGTGATTCATCCTGCTGCTCTTTCTGGTTTGTTCTCTTCCAGACACTCCTGAAAGATCCCTTTTACATGGGGCTGTACCAGAAGAGGGATCGCTCCCAGGTCTATGATGACCTGATAGATGAATTTATGGAAGCAATTACAGACAGGTATGACTCTGAGTGCTCTGCGCAGAAGGATGGCACAGAAATCCCTCATGCTGTCCTTGGAGCAGTCATTCAAGGAGTAGGGAAGGGACTGGAGGCTGAGACAGTGTGTGTATCTGTCCCTGGAGTGATATCCTCAGTGACCTAGAACATTCTGCTTGTGGTTATCTGTAAATAGGCACAGAGCAGAGACAGAGCTGTTCAGCAGCAAGAGGCCTGAGCACACCCTGCTCCCAGAGATAATATGTTACGTGCAGAATTTGTTGTTTTTCTCTGTCTGTCCAGTGATGGAAATGTTTGCCATGTTCCGTAGGTATGGTCAGAACACACTCATCCAGTTTGAAGACTTTGGAAACCACAATGCTTTTCGGTTTTTGAGAAAATACAGAGAGAAGTACTGTACCTTCAATGACGATATTCAAGGTATACCCTCTTTGTGTGCTTCTCAATATACGTACAGAAACTTTGCCCAAAGCCACAACCTGCCACACAGATGTGTTCAGCTGGCCTTAGATCTGCACTGCTTTTGCAGGGACAGCCGCGGTGGCCTTGGCAGGACTGCTGGCAGCACAGAAAGCCACTGGAAAACCACTCACAGACCAGAAAGTGCTGTTCCTTGGAGCAGGAGAGGTCAGTTCTCTGCAGGGCTCGAGAGCAGCAGGAGCTATTTGAACGTGTGTTTTCTCATCCTGAAGGATTCGTGGAGATTTGCATTCTCTGAATTCCATTGCACAACTTTTTATATAAGGCCAGCTGAAATACATTAGCAGAAGTGACTCTGCTTAAACAGGACTGTGTGAAAGGTGTTTATCACCTGCAGGGACTCACTTTTTTCAGTTGCTTGCATGGCCTTGAAAAAAGCATCAGGGACTCATGTGTATTTGAAGGGAAACTCACTATAAAATGATGATGCAGTAAGCCCATCTTGTTAATTTTTATAGCTCTGGAGAGAAGTAGGGCAGTTTTTCCCAGCAAGGTGATTCAGTTTGCAGCAGGAATTGGTTACTGGTATTGCAGTGCCAGGAGTAGCACTGAGCTTCTTGGTCCATCAGCACAATTGCTCCTGTGGTGCTGACAAAATAACTTAATTATCTGGAAAGTTCTCCATCTGGGGAAAGGCCCTGATTGCAGTAATTGGCCAGCGCTGCTCTGAGCCCTGCGCTGCATCTCGCCGTGCCTTGTTTCTGCTGCCAGGCCCCGTGCAGGGAGCTAGGACAGGGACACGGTGCCAGGAGAGGGGACATGGTGCCAGCCCCGGTGCTTGCAGATGTGTCACCATTATCCCAGGAGTCTGCCCCGTGCAGGAAAACAGGACAGGGACACAGTGCCAGCCCCAGTGCTTGTGTCACCATTGTCCCAGGAGTCTGCCCCATGCAGGGACACATTGGCTGTGTCTCAGTTAGGCTTACAGAGGGGTTTTTGTGGGGATTCTCAACAGGGTGGGTTTTGTGAGGGCAGACCTCTTGTGTGACCTGTCAAAAATCAAAGTGCTTTTATCCACCAGGCTGCCCTGGGAATTGCCAACCTCATTGTTATGGCTTTGATGGAGAATGGTTTTTCTTCTGAGGAGGCCCACCAGAGAATATGGATGTTTGACAAGCACGGTTTGCTGTTCCAGGTAGGGGTGCAGCACACTGGGAATGCCGTGGTGTGGTTGGCACTGCTGTCCCTGTCCTTGTCACAGCACAAACCGCTGTTCTGTCCACAGGGCCGAGAGCAAAAGGTGGATTCCAACCAAGAGCCATTTGCACATGGCTCTCCAGAGCAAATACCAAAGACATTTGCAGAGGCAGTAAATGTACTTCGGCCTTCAGCTATCATTGGTAAGTGAGGGGTTTTTGTTTCTATAGTTTGGTTATTTGCTGCCTTTAATTGCTAACATGCCTCCAGGGAGCTTGATGGCAGTGATCTGCATTTCTGCTGGTGTAAATAAGATGAAAATGTGAGGTCAGTTTTCTACATGAAAGTACTGTGAGTTGTGGTGCTCCTTCTGAATGTTGTGTCCTTGGTGACAGAGAACAGCCTCAGCCACCCTGGTTCTGCTCCACAGGCTCTCTCTAACTTGAGTAGGTTTGGTATTTTCTGACCTCCTTTCCCCTGTCAGCTTCTCTGGTCAGACTCTGCCAGCTCCACAGCTGGAAGGAGCAGTTTGGTGCTGCAGATCACCAACTCCTGTTGGGTCACTGATATCTGTAGGTATTGATTTACAGCTGTTGTATCTGCAGAGAACAGGTAGGATTGCGCGTATTTCCTGGTATGACTGCAATTTCCTTTGCATGTGATTTATTTGGAAAAGAAAAGGTGTTTTTGGCTGACTACCCTGAAGTTTGTAGGCACTGTACAAACATGGTTTAGCTGTGTATTTGTACCTCTGGGTTTGGGTGTGGCCAGGAGCACCAGCCAGGTGTGCACTGCACAGCTAACACCCAGCTGGGATGAATCACCCACAAAGAACCTGAAATTCCCACCTGCTCGTCCAGAACAGTGTTCTTTGTGCGCATCAGCACCAAAAAATAACGTGCAATAGGCTTTTGGAACACATTCAGTAGATGTTCCCATGAAAATGGTGAATTTCAATCAGCCAGGAGCAGTGCCTGGTTTCCATCTGCAGCTGCCAGAGCAGCTTTGCTCTGAGTGGGAGACTGGAGGGCTGACAGGAGCTGAACACACGGTTGCTGTCACCTGCCCTGAGGCAGCCAAGGGTGATTCCATTTCTGTGTTTCCATTTCCTGCAGGAGTCGCGGGAGCAGGGCGTCTCTTTTCCCAGGATGTGCTCCAAGCCATGGCTGCCATCAACGAGCGACCCATCATCTTTGCCCTGAGCAACCCCACAGTGAAGGCCGAGTGCACGGCAGAGGAGGCTTACACAGTAACGGATGTGAGTAAACTCAGAGGTGTCAGGGGATAGCACTGTTTGTGAGTGCCTGAGCACCAGAACTCAGATTGTTTCATTAGTGCTTGGACTCACCCCGCGCAGTTTCAGCCCTGCTGGTTTCACCCCATGTTGGTTTTACCCCACGCAGTTTCACCCCGTGCAGTTTCATCCCATGCTGGTTTTACCCCGCACAGTTTCGCCCCGCGCAGTTTCACCCCCCCACAGTTTCACCCCATGCTGGTTTTACCCCATGTTGGTTTTGCCCCACACAGTTTCACCCTGCAGTTTCACCCCACGCAGTTTCACCCCATGCTGGTTTCACCTTGCACAGTTTCACCCCATGCAGTTTCATCCCATACGGTTTCACCCCGCACAGTTTCACCTGTGCAGTTTCACCCCGCACAGTTTCACCCTGTGCAGTTTCACCCCGCACAGTTTCACCCCATGCAGTTTCATCCCATACGGTTTCACCTGTGCAGTTTCACCCCACACAGTTTCACCCCTGCGCAGATAACAGAGGTGTGTAAACTCAGGTGTGTCGAGGGTAGCACTATTTGAGTGCCTGAGCACCAGAACTCAGCTTGTTTCGTTTAGTGCTTGGACTTAGTGCATCATCATACAGATCTTTCTCGCCTTCTGCCAGAAGTAAATGGGGCTGATGTGAAAACAGGTCTTGATTTTTAGGTACCAACATTTTGCTACGTTTAAAATAGCCTAAATCTTGTTAGCACTTTTCTAAGGGAATGATCACCAGAACTGTTACATGACTTAGATCAATTAACTGTGTCTCACTGCTCTGTCATTATTTTGTGTTTTAATGAAGCGTTTTAGCAATGTAATAGAGACCAAGTGCAGCTTTACAGTGTAACGGCCCAGTGAAGTCCTTGGAGCAGGCGATGTCCTTGCGGCAGGGCAGGGCAGGAGCTGTGCCTTGCTCTTGGGCTGCAGGTGCCATCAGCAGTGACCCGCGGAGCCCTGTGCTCCCGGGCAGGGGTGGCTCTGTCCCCTGCCACAGCGCCTGTGTCACACACTGGCACCACCACGCACCGAAATGAGTCAGCCAGGAACTCTTCCCTCGGAGCCACGGCACCTTGTGGAGCTTGCAAGCCAGGGTTTTAGGCTGGTTTTTTTCTTAATAACTCTGTTGTTATCTAATAGCACATCCAGACCTTGGTTTTGCTTTTAATGAGGCAAGTCTCTTTTCCTTGTGCGCAGTGTTTTTGTGAAGCTGCTGGCCTGTGAAGGGAGCCTGCGGGAAGGCAGGAGGACACGGAGGCACTGCAGACAGGGCAGTGGCTGTGAGCCTCTGACCTGGCTGCTGGTGCCTTTCCTGCATACTGCAGCTGCTGTGAGCACTGTGCTGCCAACAGGGCCTGCCTGAAATTCCAGGACTGTCGAAGGACTTCTCTTGTTTCTGTTTTAGTACAGTCCCAAATCGAGTGACTCATGTAAAAATGGGCGGGTGGAGGTCTTTCCTAGTATCTTGGTGCAGCCTGTGAGCTCCTCCCTCTCACTGTTTCGTGGCTCAGTGTCCAGCACTGCAGCCCAGCAGTGGTAGTGTCACGCGGAGGGTGGCACTGCACTGTGCCCTCTCACACCCGGGTTCTCCTCTCTGTCCCTGGGCCTGTCAGCTCCTGCTGCAGAGTCTGCAGCTCAGAGGGAGCAGCAACAGCCTCGGGACAAAGTCCAGATTGTATCTTCTAACAGCAGAATTGCTGGGGTTTGAAAAGCCCTCCAACGCCATGGAGTTCCACCATTCCCCAGCATGGCCAAGGCCACCACTAACCATGTCCCCAAGTGCCACATCCACACGGCGCTGAAATCCCTGCAGGGATGGGGACTCCACCACTGCCCTGTGCAGCTGAGCCAGGGCTGGACAACCCTGTGCATGAATAGATTCTCCCCAGTATCCACCCTGAGCCTTCCCTGGCCCAGCCTGAGGCTGTTCCCTCTCCTCCTGTCCCTGTTCCCTGGGAGCACAGCCTGACCCCCTGGCTGTCCCCTCCTGTCAGGAGTTGTACAGAGCCACAAGGTCCCCCTGAGCCTCCTTTGCTCCAGGCTGAGCTCCTTTCCCAGCTCCCTCAACCTCTCCTGGTGCTCCAGACCCTTCCCACCTCCGTTCCCTTCCCTGGACAAAGTTTTAAATCACAAAGGTTTAATATCTCTCAGATATTAACCAGAATACTGAGTTGGGCAGTGTTGCAGTGTATAAATTCCAGCGTCTTGGATGGAAGGTAAACAAGAGTTAGTTACGCAGCCAAGACTTCAGTTGGCATAAATACGTGAAAAAACTGCTGCCATCTCTAGCTGAAGGAGGCCAGGAACACAACTAGTGGGGGAATCAGCTGAACTTATGGCTGCACTTTTCACAGAATATCAGCAGCTGTGTTCAGGGCAGAAGCTGACTGTTTGCCCCTGGCTGAGTCCCACGGCGTTGGAGCCCAGGCTGCTGTCACTGTCAGGTGCAGAAGTAGGACAGAGCTCTTTAGGGTCAGGGGTGGTGGCATCTCCCCTGCAGCAGCTGTGTGAGCACAGTGGTGTCTGCAGTGTTTGAGCCCAATGGAGAGAAGATCTTCTGGGGTTCTTTTCCTGTATTGGATCCATATGTATTTGATCCATATGTTTTTTATTCATAATTTTCAATATTTACAGTTATTTATACGCATGGATTATTTGGACAATGAAGTACTGCTGGTCAGTAAATGAATGGGTGTAGTTTTATTCTAGTCCTTACTCATAAATTCCGTGATGTTTCCATCTCTTTAAACTGTTTTCCAGTTCTGCTGTTTGTTTTCATGATGCTGTTTGGTTCTCTGAAGTGCACTCAGTTGACCCACAGTTTGCCCTTCAAAATATATTTTTCCCTTCAAGACACAGTAATTACCTAGAAAATGGACTCCAGAACCCTGACTATTCTGTGATTCTCTGAAAATCCCCAACTTCACTCTCTTTGTGCAGTAACTAATACAATTAGTCAGGCATTGGGGATCAGCGCTGTCACCCCATGTGTCCCCTGCCCTTGGGAGCAGCCTGATCCAGGCTGGGCTGAAGTCTCAGGCAGCAAGGAAACAAAGACGCCATCACTAACATTTCATTCCTTATTTTTTTCCCACTAGATGGCACCTGTAAAAGCCTATTGATGCCCCTGTGATTTCTGCTGCTTTTTAATTGCTTTGTCTTTCTGTCCTGTCCTCTGAAGCATCCATGTGCTTTGCTCCCTACACAAAAAGGTTTTTTTGTGGGTTTGCCTTGACATTTAAACAATGTCCAGACAACGTCCGTTTAAACAGTTCCAGACTCTGTAGCTCCTTTGGCAATTTGTTTTCAAACAGAGTGGTCCTTGAGAGCCTTAAAGGTTTTAAACTGATGTTTTTAAACCTGTTACTCAAATGAAAGCCAAGATTTTTTTGCTTTAGGTGGTTTTACTGCTTGAGAAAGTCATTTATTTAGAGGGTGTAGTTCACATTTAGATGTGTTTTAATATTTTGTGCCAATTAAAATCCTTTCCAAAGGAAGGATAAGCAAACGACATTATTCACTCCTCTCACAGCTCTTGGCAACAGCAGTCTGATACAGCAGTTCCTCCCTCTGCTCTCACACCCTCCAGCAGGAAAGTGACCTGTTATTTGTACAGCAGTGTCCCTCAGAAGTGGCCATGGCCACTGCTCAACCTGCAGGTCCCTGCAGTGGTGGCTGTGGTTGCTGCTGTGTGGTTTTGGATGGATAGCAGTGAGCACCCAGGCACTTCACTCTGTGTGTGAGCAGTTCCTCTCAGCCCTTACGGAGCGATGGTGGTTAAACAAGCAGATCCTGCCTGTCTGGGGAGCTGCACAGCCACTGTGGCTGTTCCTCCCTGGCCCTCGGATCGCCCTGTGCCGCTGGCTCTCCACAGCTGACTGACTGACCATTCCGTGTCCGCAGGGCCGGTGCTTGTTTGCCAGCGGCAGTCCCTTCGAGCTGGTCACTCTTAAGGATGGCAGAACCTTTAAACCGGGCCAAGGAAACAACGCTTATATTTTCCCAGGTAACAAATAAAACTGTCACGGTTTAGTCTCCAAGACTGGGCTGCTTGCACCTCTCCCTGGGTTCCCCTGCCGCACAAAGCACAGTTAGTGAAGCAGCACAAGGAGATGCTGCCAGTGTTTGAAGCTGAGCACTTGGAGAAATGAGTGACTGAATGACAATCAGCTCAGGGTGGGTGTTGGGTTGTGCAGCTCCACACGCGGCAGAGCGAGCAAACCCAGCTGGGTGTTTCTGAGAAAACAGAAGGGTGTTATTAAAGGCTTTGAAACCTGCTGCACTGTGGGTTCTTCTGCTTGTTTTGGGAGGAACAGAGAAAATAAATATTACTATGCACTTGAAGTTGTGTTAGTAGTGCTTGAAGTTAACGGTTCTTAGATAAATCTGCATGAGTGAGGGTGGAAAAGTAGCACTGGGGATGTTTCTCTGCCTTCCCCTTTCTCTCCCTTTCCTCCCTGAGCTGCTACGCTCCAACCCCTTGTCAAAAGCCTCCTGCTGTGGCCAGTGGCTGCACACATGGTAATCGTTCTGTGAATGTGGAAGGTTCCCCTGCCCAGGCAGGGGGTGGAACGAGATGATCTCTAAGGTCTCTTCCAGCCCAAACCATCCTATAACTCTATCAGTGTGCATAGAAAGCTAAGGGAAGGTTTCTAAGAATAATGTTCTAGATGACTTGCAGCTTCTCGGCAGAAGGCTGCGTATTTTAAAGTGATGTGGTGCTAATGGCAATAATTTGTTTGTAGGCGTGGCTCTGGCTGTGATCCTCAGCAGTGTTCGGCACATCAGTGATAAGGTTTTCCTAGAGGCTGCCAAGGTGAGTCTGGGAGCAGAGCAAGCTGTGGCTTCTGACACTACAGGGATGACTTGTGGCCAAATCATGGTGAAACACAGGGCTTTCCTGTTCGGTTTCTGTTGGCTTATCCCTCCATGATGGAAAATAAAAGTGTATTGATCAAACAAAATTGTGTAAAGGTTCCATGGCAGTTTGAGTAAAGCAGGAATTGTGTCCCTGTGCGAATTGCCTCCCAGCCTCGTAGCTGTGGCAGCAGTGCCACCCTGCCCTGCCCTGCCCTGCCCCCGCCTCTGCAGCTGGCACGGTGGCCAGGTGGCCCCAGCATCTTGTCCTGTCCTGCTGTTCTGCCCTGGAGCAGGAGCACATTCCACACCAAAGTGTCCAGGGATCAACAGCTGGACACATGGGCAGTGCTGTGGTTGTGCGCTGACAGCTTCCATGGGTATGGGGATCATCCTCCAAAATACCACTGTTTATCTTGCTAAATGCTTACAGTCAGAATGTGCTGTTTCTCAGTTCCACAGATGGAGGTCCTGACTATCTAACTCCAGTGCTTTTCGGGCACTCTGGTGGGAAGAACACTGCAGCTTGATTGTCTCAGGTGTTCTAGGGTGGTGTTAGACACATTTGGGGTGCAGTAAATAAAAGGGGTTTGTTTTTCTAACTCAGGCACTGGCAGAGCAGTTGACAGATGAAGAGCTTGCACAAGGAAGGCTTTATCCTCCATTGTCCAATATCAGGGAAGTTTCTATTCATATCGCTGTCAAGGTGAGTATGAAACACAAAATTGCACTGTGCTAGAAGTGGTTTGTATGTCCATTAACCTGCTGAATCGCACAGTGTGACCCTTGAACTCGAGGTGCTTGGGCACAAAACACCTGGTCTGTGTGCCGTCAGTAAGAGATGCTCATTGAAATGTTCAGTGTGTTGGATGCTCCAGCCTGGCAGTGACGATGGGCCAAAATTATGCCACTTTGATTGCTGCAGTGAACTTTCCAGGTTCCTGATAAGCGGTGTGGAGGCTGTACAGAGCTGCTGGTGTTGCTGTGTTGGCTGCGGGTGCTGTGTGTCTGCAGCAGCAGTACACACCTTGGTGATGGGTTCATCCCATGCAGTTTCACGCCACACAGTTTCACCCTGCACTGCTTTCACCTGTGCAGTTTCACCCGTGCAGTTTCACCCGTGCAGTTTCACCCCGTGCAGTTTCACCCTGTGCAGTTTCACCTGTGCAGTTTCACCTGTGCAGTTTCACCCCGTGCAGTTTCACCCCGTGCAGTTTCACCTCCTCAGTTTCACCCTGTGCAGTTTCACCCCATGCAGTTTCACCTGCAGTTTCAACCTGTGCAGTTTCACCTGCAGTTTCACCCTGTGCAGTTTCCCCTGCAGTTTCAACCTCTGCAGTTTCAACCGCTGCAGTTTCACCTGTGCAGTTTCACCCCGTGCAGTTTCACCTGTGCAGTGTCACCTGTGCAGTTTCACCTGCAGTTTCACCTGTGCAGTTTCACCCCATGCAGTTTCAGCAGTTTCACCTGTGCAGTTTCACCTGCATTTTCAACCTGTGCAGTTTCAACCTGTGCAATTTCACCCCATGCAGTTTCACCCTGTGGAGTTTCACCCTGCAGTTTCACTCCACAGTGATCTCACCCCACACAGTTCCACCCTGCACAGTTTCATCCCACGCTGGTTTCAGCCCATGCAGTTTCACCTGCACTGCTTTCCCCCGGCACAGTTTCACCCCATGCAGTTTCACCCTGCGCTGCTTTCACCCCATGCTGGATTCACCTGCACTGGTTTCACCCCGCTCTGGTCTCACCCCGTGCAGGTGATGGAGTTCCTGTACGCCAACAACATGGCTTTCCACTACCCCGAGCCCGAGGACAAGAACCGCTACATCCGCTCCAAGGTGTGGACCTACGAGTACGAGTCCTTCATGCCGGACGTGTACGACTGGCCCGAGTCCAAGGTCCACTGATGCACCACCACGCACTGCTCAGGCAGTACCTTCTACTCTGCAGGGATCCCTTCCTCAGACCAAGTTAAATCATGATCTTTGACTCCTCTAATTTATTTTCGCTCATTTTGTTGCCTTTTTTTCCCCCCTTATACCCTGTTTTACACTTGATTTCTCCCAAGTACCTGATGAACTGTGTGGGTGATGGCATCTGCCACAGGGATGAGAGAGCCCTCCAAAATTAATTTAAATAATGATATTGCATTTCTAGCTTAGAGCCAGCACCATGCTGAACAATTCCATTCATGATATTTTAGCTACATGATGAACTATAGCTCTCTCATCACTGCTGAATGATTTATTTCTGCCTTTAATAATCAGTCTTCTAATTGTCCTGGTGTTGCCACGCCGCGTTACCTGTGACGTCAAGGGAGACCACATGTGGAAAAAAAAGGACACTTAAAGACAATTTTAAGAGTCTCATATGCTTTCTGTTCTGTTTAATGTTTAAAGATGCCCATGCCCAGACATCCTTGTGGCACTGGCTGCTGTTTCCTTGAGGAGCAGCGAGTGTGGAGTCTGCAGCAAAGTTTGCAGTTTTGTTTTCATCACGTCTGTTCTCAGGAAAAATGTGAACTAGTTCAAATTACCCTTGGGAAGCCTAAAAATAATTCTAATCACTTAATAGCTTTTAAAAACAAAGCTGCGCTGTCACAGAATGAATTTTATTGGGTAAAGATAGGACTTAAAGTAATTTACAGAAATCTTCTAGAGGTTTTACAAGGGGATTTTACAGAGTGGACTGCAAGATGATGTACCAACCGATTTTTATTTAATTTTTTTTTTTTTTTCAAGATTGTTTCTTCTAAGTCAGGTTGCTTTCTGCCTTGCATCCCCTTGTTCTCACAAAGAGACTCGTGTGTGATGTTTTTTGGCATTGCTGACTGGAAAACTCCAAAGTGTACTCGGTTTGGACAAACAGCCCCCAGGCAGCTGCTGAGGCTGGAGCAGGAATTGTCAGGTGTGTCACACCCATTTACGGTGTGTGACTGGGTGTCTCCTGTGCTCTCAGTGCTGGATTCCTGCTGGAGCAGGAGTTGCTGTCAGGCAGCTCTGACACCCATTTTCAGTGTCTCGCTGGGTGTCCTGTGCTCTCAGTGCCCTTATCAGGTCAGTGTGAGTACTGAGCTCACAACATGCAGTGCCCATAAGCTCTGCACTGATCACTCCATCTTACTCCCTCCATTCACAGACCTATTTCCTCACGGTTCTTGTGTGAAAACAAGCACTCCGAGCAGAGCTTTTCCTGGCTGTGGGTAGCCCTGCAGGTTTGTCAGATCCCACAGTGAGTCCATGGGTGTGAGGGTGAGGTGTCCTCATCACTCTGCAGCAGCAGCAAGGACACCCATGAGGGCTGCAGTGCCTCTGTGGCAGTGACAGTGATACGGCAGAACAGCAATAAAGATAGTGTGCCACCATTTGCTGCTTCAAGGCAAGGAAAGCGCAACAGTAAGTGAACAGACAGATGTGCCAGCACTGTAGTGGCTAACGTGAGGCTGAAATCCAAAGAGATAAAGTAACGCTTGCTCAGGATTTACCCATGGCAAGCACTGCTCTCATATCCTCCGTTGTATAGCAAAATGCAGTCTCCACACAACAGGCCCAGAACAGAGCAGGGAAAATGGTCTCAGTGCCCCCTTGGGCGCCTACAGCCTAATCTCTGTTTTAAAATTACCTTCACACAAAGCACAGTAAAGGCTCTACCTAAGAGGGCAAAGAAGACTGATTATATAAACACAGAAAACAGTGATGTGGGGAAAAAACTGTGGTATTCAAGCTGTGGTAAAGTGTTGTCTGGTGGGGCTCGAAGTGCTGCATTGCTGAGTCAGGCGATGTATGTGGATAGGAAGTTGCACTTGTAATTAAATGTACAAAAGACACCAACACACACATAGAAGGTTTTTACAAAAAATGTTTTTTTCATCTATTTTTGCTATGCCTTGTTTTTATTGTATTTAAATTAGTGATCTTACTGAAAAAAAATTATTTATTCAATGTACAAATTGTTTTTGCCTTCTGAAAATTCAGCTCTATCTGAAGCCTATTGTACTGTGCCAGTGGAGTTCTGCACCATTGGATTCCAGTGTGCTGGGAACACACACTTCCTGCCTTCTGCCAACAGTCTAATTAGATGAGTAACAAAAACACCCAATGCACTAATCTCATGTCCCAGCTAGGAATGATCACAGAGGCAGGAGAATCGGTCCCTAACTCTGACTTGGGAAATAAAGATCCACGTCCACCCCCTCAGTCTGATTATCTTATTTTCAGGCAAGAATTGCAGTTTCTATCCCTACTCAGTGTCCATTACAGCCCTTGGGAAAGTAGCGTTATCTGTGAGCAGCAGGGCTCTGGTTCCCAAAGGGAGCTCCCAAAGGGGAGCTTTGTGGATCCCAGCAGGTTTTTGGATGGATCCCTTGTGGATGCAGTGGCTGCCGTCAAGCTGAGGGAAGTTGCCTTTTCTGTCAGGTGCAGCCCTTTCCCTTTCTGGCTCAGGCTCCCTGCTGCAGATGCCAAGAGGGATTTCTGGGAACTGGCAGTGGGATTTTCCCAAGGATTAATGTTCCTGCATAATAGTTATTCTGGAAATCCCACTGCACAGGTGAGGGAAAGGGCAGCCCTTGACAGAGCTGTAGGCTGCAGTTAGGGGACAGAGGAAGCCTTGCTGGCTCTGTCCCCTGTCACCCTCACAGGCTGGGTGGTGCAGTCACAGCTGGTCCATGCACACACGCACTGGGGCTTTGTCTGACCAGGCTCTGTGCATCTCCTGCAGCCTGCAGTGGGCAAGGTGGGATTTCCCCTCTGATGTGCAGCCATCGTTTCCCGTTGGCCACAGGTAACCTGTCAGCTCACAGAGTTTTAAGTCTATTTCACTCCCTCTTTCATCTTCTCCAGAATTTTTTTTTTTAGAAACATGGAATTTCAAGATATATGGGTTCATACTCAGTTCTTCTTCAGGTACAGTTAATCCTTGAATTAATTACAACTGCTAATCTTGCTGCCTAGTAAGAAACCACGGTTTCCTTTTTCATATTCTACTTAACATGATTTTTTTCTGTTTGCTGACTTATTGAGAAGTACTTACTGACCTTATCTGTACAGAAAATTCTCTTACGCAGTATGCGAAGGGAAACAGGTGTCACCAGGATGCATTTTGTCATGTTACGTGGTGTTAAGTTAAAAAAATACATCAGCTACAGGACAACCAGTGTTCTAGCTTGTCACACAGTCCTCCAAATGATACAAAATCTGTCTTCCATGTCTCCTTGGGGTACGCACAACCCTTCTGAGAGGATCAGGATCTTGCACTGAGGTCAGTCTTTCCCAGGATTTGTCCAATACTTGCTTCCTTAAAATCAGCAAGAGCAGACTGAGCCTCTTGTCAGCAACCTGCAGGAATGTTTAGGGGATAGTGAAGGTAGCTCATGAAGCACCTTTCTTTATAAGCTGCATGTGTTTTTGTTAGAGGGGTCTGTGTGTTCCTGAAGCCTCTGCCCAGGTGCCAAAGTGACATGTAGAAGAATTAGTAAAACGTTGTGTCTGATACATTTTAACCCCCGGTGTGACTCGTGACAAGTTCTCAGTTACATTTGTGAACAGTGATGCATCCTGATGCGTTATGTTTGTTTTCCAAGCTTCAAACCAAGTGACACTTTACCTGCAGAGTGGTGTGTAGCAGGTGTCCTGTGGTAGGTGGTGTCTTACTCTTGTACTGTTGTTTCCAGCACGCTGTTTTATGGGGATAAAGTAACTCTGTCACACTCCTCTGGTAGTAGCTGCAAAGATGAATGATACACCTTTTAGTTTCTCTTTAGGAGCCCTCCGTGGCGCTGTTCCTGAGGGAGCATGGGGATCACTATTGTGCAGCTCCAACCCTGTTGTTTCAGTTCAGCTGCTCTGGGCCTCAGGCAGTCCCAGCTGTGTTCGTTTGCTCCAAGCTCTCTGGCCTGCTTCAGGGCAGAGCTGAGCTCCTCTGCCTGTCACACCATGGGATCTGCGGGACTCAGATCACACGGCAGGGACAGCTTGGACTCCTGTCGCACTGCCAGTGCTTCCTGAGCTGGGGAAAACCTGTCGCTTCTGGACTCTTCAGGATGAGCTGTGCTGCTCTCCGTTCCGTAACAGCCATATGCAGCAGGCAGGGATGGTGTTCCACGGAGTACTGCAGCAAGGAGGAAATCCGGAGCAAAGCTCTAATTGTACCTGATTGGCAGCTGGATGTGAGCAAAGCAATTCAGCTGCTGCTGCTGCTGATGCTGAGGGGACATTAATTCCGTGTGGACCCACCTGACCTACCTGCCTGCCCCCTGCATCAGCGTGAGACCCTGTGGATGCTCCGGTGAGCACCAGGATGATCTAGCACAGCTCAGAGCCATCGCTCCCCTGTCACTCTCCGTGGTGATGGCACTGACTCATGGAGGTGATGGCAAAGGAAAAGGAGGAAAGAGTTCTCTGTCCTCAGCTGTTCTGCTCACGCTGCAGGAGCCCTGAGCTGGATGGTTGTATTCCCCAAACATGAGCTTGGCACTGGATTGAACTTGGCTCTCTGCATACCACTGACTTTGACTCATCCATCCTTCAAGCAGATCCTTCCTAACAGGAATAAAAATACTCTTAGGACTAAAGAGGGCTGGTTTGTCAAAAAAACAGCAAAATAATCTACATTTATTTTTATCTTGAACATACCTACCTTACGCAAATCAATGTAAGCCTGCTGGGGCGCTTGTGAGAACATTTCCAGCCAGATCTGCGCGGGGTTGGCTGTGCCTGAGAGGGTCATTGCTCAGCTGAAACTAAAACTGTGTGTAAAATGTGAACTGGTCGGGGTTTCTTCCTACTTTATAACGTTGTAACTCTATTGAAATGTGTGTTCCGGTCTTCTATTTTCTTAGTAAAATGCATTCCCTTTGCCTAAGTCGTACCTGATGTTGTTTATTGTGGAAAAAAAAAAACCACTTGACCTATCAAATATTGGAACAAGTGCCTTTCCCAAGGGGCTTTGTAAATGGTTGGATGTGATGGTATTTAAGGTCTTTTTCACAGAATCACAGAATCAGAGGATGGCTTGAGTTGGAAGGGAATTTTAATNAGCTCTCCTGGAGCCCCTTTAGGCCCTGGCAGGAGCTCTGAGCTCTCCCTGGAGCTTCTCTTGTCCAGCTGAACACCCCCAGCTCTCCCAGCCTGGCTCCAGAGCAGAGTTGCTCCAGCCCTGGCAGCATCTCCGTGGCTCCTCTGGCCTGGCTGCAGCAGCTCCAGCTCCTTGTGCTGTTGTTCCCAGGGCTGGGGCAGCTCTGCAGGTGAGGTCTCACCTGAGCATAGGGGCAGAGGGGCAGAATCCTCCCCTGCCCTGCTGCCCACCAGGTGTGGTTGGGCTCAGCCCAGGGCACAGGGGGTTCAGGGCAGGTGCAGTTCTCACCCACAGCACATTCTCCCTTCTCCCAGGGCTGCTGCCTCTGCTCGTCCCAGCCTGGATTGCAGCCGAGGGTCACTTTGACCGGGGTGCAGCTCCAGCCGCTGTTCTTTTTCAATACAATCAATTCCAAGAAGCAATTTCCCCTCTCGTTCTCCGCAGCCGAGATCCGATCCGCAGGGCGGGCTCTGCCCTCACAGCTCCTCCCGCCGCCCGCCCCTCCAGCCCGCCTGACACCGCCCGGCGCGAAGGTAGGCCTGGCCGTGCTGGGGGCTGGGAGAGCGCCGGGAGCGGGGCTGGAGCGGGGCTAAGAGGCGGCTAGGAGCGGGGTCGAGCCTCACCCACACCCCACAGCCGTCCCCGCTGGACCCTCCTGCGTGCTCCCGAGCCCCGGCCGGGAAGCGCGGGCGGAGCCGGGGGTGGCTGAGGGACGATCTAAGCCGGCCAGGGCCTAAAGGGGCTCCAGGAGAGCTGCAGAGGGACTGGGGACAAGGCATGGAGGGACAGGACACAGGGAACGGCTTCCCACTGCCAGAGGGCAGGGAGAGATGGGATATTGGGAATTAGGAATTCCTGGCTGTGAGGGTGCTGAGGCCCTGGCACAGGGTGCCCAGAGCAGCTGTGGCTGTCCCTGGATCCCTGGCAGTGTCCAAGGCCAGGTTGGACAGGGCTTGGGGCAACCTGGGATGTGGCCCTGCCCATGGCACAGGGGGGTTGTAATGCAAGTGTTTTCAAGGTTCCTTCCAACCCAAACCGTTAAATTCTTGTATGATTTCATTATTTTACACAGAGTAAAAGGATAACACAAACACCTGCATTTGCCAAGTGTTTATTTCTGCGTTTTGGGGTGTGCTGGACTTTTATCATTGCTTCCCCTGAGCCCCCAAGGTCAGGTTGCACCTTGGCGTGTTTGGGAGGACCCTGCAAGAGCACCATGGAATTCCAGAATCTCAGGATGGTTTGGGTTAAAGGAGCCTCAAAGCTCATCCTGCTCCACCCCCTGTCCTGGGCAGGGACACCTTCCACTATCCCAGGTTGATCCAAGCCCTGTCCAGCCTGGCCTTGGACATTGCCAGGGATCCAGGGACAGCCACAGCTTCTCTGGGCACCCTGTGCCAGGGCCTCACCACCCTCAACCCTCCGCCAGGGAAGAAAAGTTGTCACGTTGTGCAAACTCTTTGAAAACAGCTAAGTTGAGAAATGGTAGTTCTTCTGAAAGGTATCTTAAGATGTTGAGGCAGCTGGAGTTTTAAATAATTTCAAATACTTCTGAGAACAAGGCAGGAGCAAATTCGGGGAAGATTAGTCTAAAGCACACCCCATGAGGTGGGCGTTCTGTTCCTAACGCAGTTTTCCAGAGGCTGTCCTGGTGCAGACCAGCCAGGCTCCTCGTCTAGACACCATCAGAGGGTAAAGCCATCCCAGCTGGGGTAGGGCAGGTGGCAGCACAGAAACTCAGGTGACACAGGGGTTCCCTGTGGCACACAGCCCTGGGCTCACTTCTGCCTCTCGAGGGCTCAGAAGTCATTCAGAGGGAAGTGAGCCTTCCCCCTATGCATTTCTGGGCTGCCTGCTTCTGGCTCCCAGGAATGGTGTTTCAATGCCATCGGGGGCTGTGTGCTGAGAGGCATTCTGGAAAGGCTTCTAGAAGGAAGGAAAATTCAACATTTAAACAGAGCTCAGAGGAAATAAATGATAGTGGAGTTAGAGATTAGAGCTGTTACAACTGGATAGGGCTGTTTTTTCTGGTAATCCATAAAGGTCTTATGCTTGTGCTCTGTGTTTGCAACTTTCCTCTGACATAAAAGGGAAATCTCTGCTTGTAAATAATGTGTTGTCTGGAAGTCATATCCTACTTCAGGGAGGTTTTCTTTTTATGTTTTGAGGGAAGGGGGATTTGATCCTCACATTGAACTATGGAAGATGTCTTCATTTAAAACAGAAATGTTTGTTGGTTTCCCTGCCTAAATACATGGAATCACAGAATATCCTGGGCTGGGAGGGACCCACAGGACCTTGGAGTGCAGCTCCTGGCTCTGCACAGACACCCCTACAATCCCACCCTGTGCCTGTTTTCCAAACCCCCCTGGAGCTCTGGCAGCCTCAGGCCTGTTCCCTGGGGAGCCTGGGCAGTGCCAGCACCCTCTGGGGGAAGAACCTCTCCTGATATCCAGCCTGACCCTCCCTGTCACAGCTCTAGCCCTTCCCTGCGTCCTGTCCCTGTGACAGGCAGCAGAGATCAGCGCCTGCCATCCAGCAGCTCCGAATCTCTCTCGCAGGTGCTTTTCCCTGCTGGGATGTCTCTGGATATCACTTTCCTGGGCACGGGCTCAGCCTACCCCTCCCCGAGCCGGGGTGCCTCGGCGCTGGTGCTGCGCAGGGAAGGGCAGTGCTGGCTCTTCGACTGCGGCGAGGGCACACAGACACAGCTCATGAGGAGCCACCTCCGAGCAGGTTGGTGCTGCCGGGAGAAGTTCCGTGAGATCTAAACAAAGTGCTTTGTCCTGGCTGAGGCCCTGGTGGTGTTTGAATGCAGATTAATAGGTGTGACTACCGGAGGGGCTGCACTGGGCGGCAGCTGCCGAACCTGCTCTGCGGTAATCCCTGATTGCCCCGTGTAAGGAATTGCCTTCCAGAACCAAACTTCCCTGAGTTAATTCCTTGGGCTTGGTGATTTCAAACGTAGGCCACAGACTAGCTTGGAACAGGAACGGTTTGTTGTTTGTCTGGAGGCAGCTCTCGACAAGACCTTCCTGCGGCTAAATGTTACTTTTCAAGTGAGGCTGTGTGTATTTGTGGTAACTTTTACGTTGTGAGAAATAAATGGTAAATAAAGCTCGCCTTTGGTCGCTGTGCTTCTGTCACAGTCTGCAGTGGCAGGAGTTGATTTGTCTCCCAAGCCATGAAGATGAATTGTCAGTTACAGACAAAAATACAAGCTCCTGCTCCTCCAAAATCTGAAGCTATCAGGGAACTTAATGACAGGTAGATAGACTAATTTCTATTAAATTGACTGATTTTTACTGAATTTGTCTTAAAACAAAAGGAGATTCTGTCATTCCTCTGGCTCAGTCCAAATGGATGATAGAGAAAATGTCTTGCTGTGTGGCAGTAGGAGTTCAGCAGAGGAGACAGAGGTAGTAAAGACTAGAGTAAAGACCGTGTCTGTGTGTGTCTGTGAAGAGAGAAAGTTCTGGGCTTTTCTACCCCTGCGGGGTCAGGGCCAGCAAGGGGGCAGCTGGGGCGACACAGCCCAGGCACCAAACAGAGCCTAGACATTTCCCATGCAACTTTGCATTTGTTTTAAAAGAATCAGTCAGGAACTGTGGGGTTCTTGCCTCCTACAGAACTTTGCAATCGAAATTCCGTGCTGGTTTGTTGGTTTTGGTTTGGGTTTTTTTTTTTAAATTTTGTTAATTTCATGTGCTAGGGTCAAAAGGAGGAGCAATATCAATTCCACGTAATGTTCCTCATAAGTCTGCAGTTTTCCTGTACCATTTAAGCTGAAATGCTTCCCAGCGCTTCCTTGCCTTTAACATGGTAGCTGTCACCAGCTGATTCCTTTCCATGCTTGGCTTAGAAGGAGCTAAAACGTCCATCTCTACAGCCTTTTCTTGGCAAATCAGGCCAAAATAAACCTTGTGGGGAAGGGATGGGGGAGAGAAACACCTTTTGGGTTGGGATTTGTTTCTTAAACATTTGTTTTGTTTTAATTTCCCTCGTTGCTTATTTCAAACACCTTGCCAAATAGTGATTATTTCTGAGTTGTTACCTTGTGTGTTTTGCTGTCTTTCTCTGGTTTTATCTTTCCCTGTCATTCTAATCAACAGCTAGAATTACCAAGATTTTCATAACTCACCTCCACGGCGACCACTTTTTTGGGCTTCCTGGGCTGCTGTGCACACTGAGCTTGCAGAGCACCCCTGACTCCAGCAAAGCCCCCCTGGACATTTACGGGCCGCTGGGGCTGCGGAGCTTCCTGTGGAGGAGCCTGGAGCTGTCGCACTGCCAGCTGCTCTTTCCCTACACTGTCCATGAGTTGGTTCCCACGCCAGACCAGTGCCCTGCCGAGGAGTTCAGAGATTTTTCAGGCTTGGACAGAGACAGGGACTCTGCCCAGGGGCCCCCAGGGAGGGTGCTGCGCCTGGCTCCCGGGGAGAGCTCCTATGTGCTGCTGGAGGACGAGCAGCTGGTGCTGCAGGCATTCCGCCTGTTCCACCGCGTGCCCTCCTTCGGCTTCGTGCTGCACGAGAAACCCCGGCCCGGCAGGCTCAACGTGCAGAAGCTGAAACACCTCGGTAACTACTCTGACTTGTTTTCCCTCTTCTTACCTTTTTTTGTGACCACATTCCTACATGTTCTAGGAGGTGACAGCTGCTGTCTCTCCCCATAAGCTGTTTTAATTCGATTTTCCATTTTCTGTCAAAGACATTTTGACACCTGACACCTGTGTGGCAGTCTGAATTGGTGTCTAACACTGGTGCCAGTGAACGTTAAACACCATTTTCATGCTGGAAGAGCAAATAAATTCAGGTGCTAAAGTTTAAAAAGCTCAGTGTGGCTTTCAGGAAAACATATGGTCAGTGTGTTTGCATGATTTTATTTGCTTTAATACAAAGAATGTAACTGAGGGTTTTTTGTATAATTTCCGGGAGCAGCTGTGGCTGCCCCTGGATCCCTGGCAGTGTTCAAGGCCAGGCTGGACAGGGCTTGGAGCAGCCTGGGGTAGTGGAAGGTGTCCCTGCCCATGGATGAGCTTTGAGGTCATTCCAACCCAAACCATTCTGGGATGCTGTGATTTTCCTCAAACACTTCCTGCTAATGTTACAAGCTCTTAACTTCTGTGAAAAATGTGAAATACCAGTTGATTTTTCTATTAAGGTTGTGGGTTTTCAGTGAGACAGCTTTATGCATACCACATCTCAGGTGCTGTTTTTTTAAAGCTGACACTCGTATAATAAATAATTAATATAATACTTAGGAGCTCTTTTGCCTTTACCTACCAGGAGTCCAACCAGGTCCTTTGTATGGCAAACTGAAGAGTGGAACTGCAATTGTTCTAGAAAATGGAACAACAATTTCTCCTTCAGATGTGCTGGAAGCTGCCATTCCTGGCAGGAAGATCTGCATTTTGGGGGACTGCTCAGGGGTAGTTGGAGACACAGCCGTGCAGCTGTGCCGCGGGGCTGATGTCCTAGTGCACGAGGCCACCCTGGGTGACACGCAGCAGGACAAGGCCAGGGAGCACGGCCACAGCACCCCTGCCATGGCCTCAGCCTTCGCCAGGCTGTGCCAGGCCAGGAGGTTGGTGTTGACTCACTTCAGCCAGCGCTACAAACCTGCTGCCCTCACAGGGGACAACGACACAGATGTCACCGAGCTGAAGAAGCAGGCCGAGGCCGTGCTGGATGGACAAGAGGTGACACTGGCTGAGGACTTCATGACCATAGAAATTCCCATGAAAAAGTGAAAACAGCAGCGCTGGAAGCTGCCTGTGAGGACAGGGAGGGGGTGTGGGACAGCAGCAGAACAGAGCAGGGTGTTTGGTGTCCACATCAGGTCTGTTCTGTTCTGTTTGGTGTCCACATCAGGTCTGTTGCGTTTGGTGTCCACGTCAGGTCTGTTGTGTTTGGTGTCCACGTCAGGTCTGTTCTGTTTGGTGTCCACATCAGGTCTGTTGTGTTTGGTGTCCACGTCAGGTCTGTTCTGTTTGGTGTCCACATCAGGTCTGTTCTGTGCAGCACAGCAGGGTGTTTGGTGTCCACATCAGGTCTGTTCTGTTGTGTTTGGTGTTCACATCAGGTCTGTTGTGTTTGGTGTCCACATAAGGTCTGTTCTGTGCAGCACAGCAGACAGTGCTCCTGTAAAGCGAGAGGAGAAGCTGCTCAAACGCCTGGAGCTCGGAATGAATCCGTCAGCCACGGACGCCCAGCAGCTCAAGCCTTCAGGGACAGGGGCTTTCCTTGGGCCACAGGTTCCTAGGGCACAGCTCTGCATCCTTGGGCTTAATGCACCTCTCAGGAGGGTTTTTCTGCGCAGCATTTCAGCTCTGTGCCTGTAAAACCCTCTGGATACATCTCCGTCAGAGCTGGGCACAGCATTGTCACTGTCACCTGATTGCTGTCTGAGGGGACACTGAAATTCACAAAGCATTGAGAGCACTGCTGGGTGTTTGTAACTGGGGCAGAGGCTGTGCTCCAGTGCAGGACCTCTTCCAATCCTCTACTTGCACATGAAGTTTTCTCATAAATAAACACAGTTCAGGCTTCCTGTCAGAAGGGAATTACTCTTAGCAATTCGATCCCTTTAAAGCTCCAAACCATCAGCACTAAATTTGCACACCCAGTAAAGTTTTAGAAGTATGCTCTGGAAATCTCTAGGCAGATGGTAAATAATCTTTCTTAAACTGTTCCTCAAAATGCATTTTAAAGGATAAATTATCCTGACAGAAGCACATTTGTGTCTGTAGAAATACCCCTACAAGAGGAATTTCACCTACCCATGCTCAGTCTGTTCCTGCAGTGCCTTTATTCCTTCAGTTGAGGGACACCTGGACCCAACTTTTATCTCCTTTTCTCCCCACCTCAACCTAGAAGCTGAAGATTCCCAAAGCTTATCTGGATTTGCCGATCCAAAGCAAAACCAGTGTTCCTGAAAAACCTAAGCATCCCCTATAATGATGAACTAATGAACCCTAATGAACACTGAGAACTGCAGTGGTTTAAGTGCCAGAGCTGTGCTGGTGCTGCCGTGCTGTATTTCAGCAAAAGCCCTCAAAAAACAAAAAAAGGAGTGTGATTTCCTGGTGAATGGATCAAGATGAATTCTACATTTTATCCCTGTCCCTCAGACAGACTCTGCCTTGCTGGTGCTTATGGTAAATCAGAGCTCAGTTACACCAACATTAATACTTTTGCTTCAAATATGCCTCAAATGTGCAGGGATTCTTTGGTTTCTTTAAAAAGTAATCATGGAAAGTATTATTTTATATCTTATAGATATTTTATATCTATTATATATATATCTTACAGACTTGAAGAACGTGACTTCTGGAGCAGAAACTCAGTGATCTCTATGTTTTTCTCAGGAACATTGTGTAAAACAGGCAGAGTCTGTGGGTCATGTAGTAAGATGCTCTGTGTCCCCATAAATTGTCTTTCTTTTCTTTGATAAAAACCAATGGCAGATAAAAACCAATGGCAATCATGCAGTAATGTGCTTTGTCTCCCCATAAATTGTCTTTCTTTTCCTTGATAAAAACCAACGCCAGGTGCAGAGCCCTTGGTGTCACATCTGTTCTGGAGAAGCAAATACTCTGCATCAGTCCTGCCATATAACTACATTCTAGGCGTGTTTTAGGGTTATTTTGGGGAAAGGACAGCAAGGGGAAGAGAGAATCAAACTGAAGCAGCAGCTCAGGTCCTCCCCAGCAATAGTTCTGGGGACTTGATTGCACAGTTGATCTATTAGTGCATTTTTAATGCTATTTATTCTGTATGGAAGGTCAGGGCAGGAACTGTTCCTTTTCCCTGAACTGAAGAAAAGCTGAAGGCTGCTTGGTCTGCACTCAAGGGCAGTCAGACGCTATCAATTTAAGAAATGATTGCTTTTGGGTATGTCAGTGAATCAGAGTACATTCAGTGCTGGAGTTATGGGGAATTTCTATATTTCCAATTTAATATCTTTCAGTATTTGAAAACAAGTTACAGTTGCCTCTTTTCTAGCAGGCCGATGTGTCCTTGCTTACCATGGTCTGCTCTTCTCAGTCTGGATGCTAAATTACTTCATAAATCTGGCTGCTAATGAGACCCGAGTTGGATTAATGGGAACATGTGTGCCATAAGGAAAAGTTTGGGCCATAAATTGCCTATTTCTCAACGAGTTTATCTTTACATTAATCATTCGTTGATTAGCAGAGAACAAAATTCCTTTGCATTCAAATATATCTGCCAGAGAGCTTCATCTGACAGCAGACAAGGACCTGCTCTGGTCCTGTAGGGACTGTGAGGGAGTTTTACCAAGATCTGGGTATGAAAAGGGAGATTTTTTTAAAAAATATTTTTATCTCTGAATAACTTATTTTAAACATCCTTCTGGCTTCCTGGAAGAGTTCCTCCAAGTTTAGTTCCTTTTTTTTCAGCTGTTACCAGTGGAAGGAGTTGTTAAAACTGCAGAAGCAGCTTTTTACACTACGGGAAAGAGGAAGAGGGAAGAGATGAGATGTGGAGAGTTTGTCCCAGCAGAGATGTTCCTCACCGGAGGCTGAGCATCCCTTCTGCTGAGCCTGCAGGAGATGCTGAGCAGGGAGTTCCTTGCAGCACAGAAGGGCTTTGCTGTGTCTGTGTTGAGGATGGAGATTCTAACCCAAATCTGGGTTCGGAGCCCAGCTGGGCAGGGATTTTTGTGGAAAGGAAAATATTTTGTGGATGTTCAGCCTCTGCTATCAGCCCCTCCCACGTGGGACTCTCCAGCTGCCAATGCAGGAGAAACACGAGCTTCATTTGGAAGCATTTTTGATTTTATTTTCTTAAACAGACTTTTAAAAAGAAATGGCTCCTACTGAATTATGTTCATCTGTAAGGAAAACCGTATCAGTTATTTACGTCGGGTGGTTTGGTTCTAGAAATCTGTTTTCTGGCGAGGTGGTAGGACTGGCCCACTGAAATCAGTGGTTTGGCACAGTCACTAGGACAACTTAATTATTAATAAACACGCTAATTAATTTTATTATTAATAACAACACACTGATGGGCATCTTGAGGTAGAACAAGCAGCAGAAATTTGATGGAAGCATTTTGGGGAGCAGGGTGGGGCACAATAATTGCTCTGTGAACCTCAGAACAGACATTTTTATAAACAGAGTTCTGGTGGTGCCTGCAGTACTTTTAGGATGCCCAGCTCAGATCCCCTCAGATTTGACACATCTGTGCTGTAGGGTGGATTAATCACCTCTGCTGCATAGTGGAGTCACCTGGGCATTTCCCTGGGGGCTTTGCAGTTGTTCACACCTGCTTGTGAAATAAACTGAAATTGCCCCGAATTTCACAGCACCCCTTCGTCTCCACTCTTAAAAAATAAATCCAACGTAGTGTATTTGACTTACTATTTCCCACTCTACACACATGAGAAATCTGAACATTCCCTACCCTATAAAATAAATCCAACATAGTCTATTTAATTACTATTTCCCACTCTACACACATGAGAAGTCTGAACCTTGCCCTGCTTGGGTGGCATTTTGCAGCTTTCCTGCCTGTATTTGGGGAAATCTCCGTGGATGAGGAGCTGCAGGAGGTTCTGCAGGCACAGAGGGGAAGAGGCTGTGCTGATAAATTGTTCAATAAAGTTTTTTTAACCAGGTACCTCAGAGAGGGAGGTAAGAGCTCTGCACACGGAGCTGCTGTGCCACAGAGTCCTGCGCGGGACACTCTGAGCTGCAGCTCTCATCTCCCATCTCTAATTCTGTCAAATTTCTAGAAAAGGAACATTTTTGATGCACTCAGCAAATCCTGCCGTGAAGAGATGTCAGTTATATCTACCCAGGAAAAGATGACAATATAGGAGCATTATATATTGCTTTTCAACGCTGAGATCTGAGGGATGTGGAAGTGACTATGAATGACTGAACAGTGTGAGCAGGAAATTTTGATAGGGCAATATAGCAATTTTTCAAAATTCCCATTACTCGTGGTTCTTGTTAGAGTGGTGTGACAGCACACCAGCCCCTTGACAAAACCACCCTGTATTCAGCAAAAATATATTGCATTTTTCAGGGGATAACGTATTTCATACACCTTTCCATTCTGTTTTGTGTTCTAATGGTGGTTCAACTCCACAAAGGCAGGAAGATGTAACATTCTGGTTCTGAAATTGGTACTATTTTCCTTTTAAGCTGAATTTCTTTGGAGAGCTTGCTTCTGCTGGGTGAGGTGATGTGGAAGGGAAGCAGTTGTGTTTCCAGGGCTGTGCTTGTTGGCCTTTGGGCTCTCACTTCCTGAGTCCAACCATACCTGGTGGGCAGCAGGGCAGGGGAGGATTCTGCCCCTCTGCCCCTATGCTCAGGTGAGACCTCACCTGCAGAGCTGCCCCAGCCCTGGGAACAACAGCACAAGGAGCTGGAGCTGCTGCAGCCAGGCCAGAGGAGCCACGGAGATGCTGCCAGGGCTGGAGCAACTCTGCTCTGGAGCCAGGCTGGGAGAGCTGGGGGTGTTCAGCTGGACAAGAGAAGCTCCAGGGAGAGCTCAGAGCTCCTGCCAGGGCCTAAAGGGGCTCAGGAGAGCTGCAGAGGGACTGGGGACAAGGCATGGAGGGACAGGACACAGGGAATGGCTTCCCAGTGCCAGAGGGCAGGGAGACATGGGATATTGGGAAGAAATTAGTTTCTGTGGCAGTGATCAGGCCACTGGTACAGGTTTCCCAGAGCAGCTGTGGCTGCCCCTGGATCGCCGGAAGTGTTCCAGGCCAGGCTGGACAGGGCTTGGAGCAACCTGGGATAGTGGAAGGTGTCTCTGCCCATGGCAGAGTTGGCACTGGATGAGCTTTAAGGTTCATTCCAATTCAAACCATCTCACAGTTCTGTGATTTGAGAGATTCTGCATTTCTGCTGTGCATTTTTTGGGGTTTTGTTCCCATGGCCACTCATTTGCAGGGTCACCTTGGCGGCTCTCTGTGTTCCCCCTGTGCTGGCACTGGGCACCGTGAGCCCCTTGTCCTGCTCTGGAATGGCCACCCGGGATGGACACTGGGGGGCTGGAGAGTGTCCAGGGAAGGGAACAGAGCTGGGAAGGGTCTGGAGCACCAGGAGAGGCTGAGGGAGCTGGGAAAGGAGCTCAGCCTGGAGAAAAGGAGGCTCAGGGGGACCTTGTGGCTCTGCACAACTCCTGACAGGAGGGGACAGCCAGGGGGTCAGGCTGTGCTCCAGGGAACAGGGACAGGAGGAGAGGGAACAGCCTCAGGCTGGGCCAGGGGACGGGCAGGGTGGATAGCAGGAGGAATTTCCATGGGAATGTCCATGGAAAGGGTGCTCAGGATTGGCACAGCTGCCCAGGGAGGTTTGCAGTCCACATCCCTGCAGGCGCCCAAGGAAGGCCTGGCTGTGGCACTCCGTGCTCTGGGCTGGGGGCAAGGCGGGCACTGGGCACGGCGTGGCCTCCCTGTTCCCGCAGGATTTTCCCAGCCTCGCTCATCCCGCTCTCCATTTCCCCAGCCGCACTTTCGCCTCTGCGCTGTTCCCGGCCGCTCCCCGCGCTCGCTGGAGCGCTGCCCGCCAACCATAAAACCAACGCGCCTCGCGCCTGCCCGCGCCCCTCTCAGCCCGCGCAGGCGCGCCGGGACCCGGATGTGGCGCGTGCGCGGCGGCGGCGGCGGCCCGGACGTGTCGGCGGCTGCCGCGACGGCGACAACGACAACAAACAAACCGCGAGCGGCGCGCGGCCACCCGCGGGCAGGAGG
>VZRM01008778.1:0-35436 GCA_013397955.1 Grantiella picta | reverse complement strand
GCTATCCCTGCTCCCTCCCGTATGATGGGAAAGCCCCCCGGTGGTTTTCTGGGGGCTCTTTAGTCCTTTGAAATCTGCCATCTTATTTGGAATACAGAGAACGGTGCTGTTAGCGCGTTTCCAGGCGTGGGGCTGCACAAAGCAGTGTTAATTACAGATTATTCCTCTTTGCCGTGCTCCCCGCGGGTGTGACTTTGCGGGAGGCTGGTGACTCGCTGAGCCTCGGTGGTTCCAGCTCGGCGGGGTGGTTGGTTTGTGGCCATTCCAGCTGCGGCTCAGGTGTGTTACTACCTGGAGCCCAAACTGAGGTGCTCAGACTGAGTGTTCTCACACACCCAGCACGATCGTGGCCTTTCACCACCACCTCCCAGCTGATCTCGGTGTAGAGTGCTGTGCCCCTCTCAGCGGGCAGCAGGGAGCTCAGGGCTCCTGTCACCTGTCACCTGTGAGGTTCCTGTGCCTCCTCTCCCCTCAGTGTGCAGGTGGCCCTGCAAGGACCCTGAAACAGCCCTGCCAGCCAGACGTGTTTTCCAGCGACAGAATAAAGTGGCAACTTGTCCTTCTGGCCCTCCCCTTCCCCTGTGACTGCGAGGAGTTTCTTCTCACTTTGCATTCATGAGCCTCCCTAGATTTGCTTGTTGCATAAGCACGCATGTTTAATATTGATTCAGGAACTTTATTTCAAAGGGCTGAGGCCTAGGGAGAAGCATTGAGTGCCTCACGCTGATTAGAATTCCGTTTTTAAGTAGATAGCTCTTTACATAATGCATTCAGGCTCGGCTGGCACAATGGGGATGTGAGCTTTGAGAGGAATCAACTGATTTGGTGCGAACAAAGGTGCTGAGAGCAGATCCCGGTGAGGAGCTGCATGTTAAGGTCCTGCTGGAATTTTAGGGCTCTATTTCTCTGTGTTGCTAACCTAGTGAAAAATTGTACTTTTGGTTGGGCCTGGAATTTTCCATGCTTGCTTTGCCCAGAGGTGATTTTTTTTTTAAGCTCTAACAAATGCAGGGAACATTATCCCCATGCAGATTACAATAAAGAGCAGATGTTATCTAACACACCTATTGCTGGGGTATCGAACGTGGCAGAGCAGTGAGAAATCACAGCACTGCTGTGCTGGCAAGGCTCTACTCTTCCTTTTACTGCTTGTTGTAGCCACAGCCCTTTCCTCTGTGTGTGAGGTTTGGACAAATTACTGTCAGAAGGAAGCTTCCCACAAGAGGATGGAGTCTTGCAGGACCCTCAGGATCAGGTTTGCTCTGTCATTCCACCAAGGAATTCCAGCACCTTCTGCTCTCTGAACGTGATCTCTCCCAGGATTTCATCTCCTCCTGACCTCTGGACCATCCTGGGTGGGGTGCTGGGGCTCCCCTCAGCAGTGAGGTGTCTGGGGCTGAGCTGCAGAGTTTCTGTGCTGGTGACACATGCAGGTCTTCCTTCTCTGACCATACAGAAGCCTGTATTGAAAAGAGGAGGTTTTCTTCAGCTATGCGCTTTCTCAAAATATAAAAAGTAGAAAGAGGGAAGAGGAAGAGATCTTTCTGGGGTTTAAAAGATGTGTGCGGTCACATCATGACAGCAGTTTTACCTTTTCCTGTGTCCTGCCCCCACGCATTCAGAGAAGAGGGTTTGGATGTGGTTTCACTGTTGTGTTGGACAGGATTTCAAGCCCAGTAACCCTGTGCAGCAGAAAGATTTGCTCCCTGCTCAGCACCAGGCTTCTGCACTCATGAAGTGCTTCTGGAAGGAGCTGGAGGGCACAGGTGGGAGCTGAGAAGAGTAAACACCCCTGGGCAGCCGCACCGGATCAGCTTCTCCACGGAGAAATGGCTGCTCCTACTTCTCAAACATGAATTTGTGTTAAGACAAAACAGTTGCCACTCAGTTTGCTTTAAAGCTCTTCTCCAGTTCCTTTTATGCTGCCATGTGTCTTAAATTTCGGTAGCTGCTGCCAATGAGATGAGGAGAATTGATACTGATGATTCAGATGCACGCACAGAAATAGTGTTCTGGGGAATGTTAGCTCTCCCTGCACGGAGCACTGGGAGTGTGGTGCCTTCTCAGTGCTCTCTCTCGTGCTCTTTAACGCTAATTGTTCTCATGTCTACAAACATTTTGTTCTGTTCACCCGTCAGGCACGTAGATAATAGTCTAATGTGTTGGAAAATATCTGCAGTTTAATCACTTATTCATATCTTCGTCAAATCACGAGATGCATTTTGTTTCATTGGTTTATGGATTTTTCTTTATCATAAAACTTCTGCCCTTGCATTATTAAACAGCAAAACTCTGAAGTAATGTTTTGGTGGTTAAAAGCCATCAAATGTATATGCTACTTCTCTGACATCTTTGTGTTTGTCTAATTTTGGAGGCAGCAGCTGATGCAGGAGCCTGTCTTGTCCTTTATTGGTGTGAAATGTTCTAGCAAGATGTCAATTTGCACTCTATTCTAATTAGCCAGTTCGTTAGTGTCGCGTTAGTGCCTGGTATCAAAATGCTGGAAATCTCTATGGGATGGCTGTTACTCCTAAATCACCTCCCAGAGCATCACTGGCAGCTTTTAGCAAGCAATTCTTGGGTTTTTTTCTCTGGCATATTTTCCCAAAAATTGCCTTCATAGCAGCAGCTTGGAAATACATTTTTGTGTTTTGCATTAGTTCATTTCCTCACCCTGGCACATGACTGCCCAGAACTGCATCCTCTACATCCTTCCCTTCCCTTGATCTGGCTGTGGTCTGTCTTGGTTACTGCAACATACATGCCTTTATTTCCTTTTTTAACTTGGAAGCTTTTTTGGTTTTGGGGTTTTTTTTGAGCTGGTAGTTGTAGTATTCCCTGAAGTCGTGGCTCATGGTGCAGGATATTCAGCCTGCGGATCTGCTGACAGGCTCAACCCCTCCTGTTGCAGGGCGATGTGGATAATGGCCAAGTTATCCCAGGATTTACAGCGTGAGCAGAAGCGCAGTGTCGTACCTGGTGGATGCCAGCAGACACACATGCTTGCCTTGCATCCATCATTCCTGTTTATAACTCCAGCCCTTGCACAGATTTACTGGCACTAAAAATCCTTGGGCCTGTGAGTTTACCTTGTGTCAGAGAGCATTTCCACACAAGTGCTGCTGAAAATCTGTGATTTGGAATAGAGCAGTTTGGTTGGAAGGGACCTCAGAGGGTCATGTATGGATGATCATTTGAAATGCTCTGTGGTGACACAAGGCTGTTTCTTGAGCAGTTTCTGCAGAAAAATGGCAATTCTCTCTGCCTGGCTGCTTGCAGGCTTCCTGAGCCCCAAGCGTGCTAATTTGCTAATTAGCATGTGTAAAACCTTTTCTTCTTTGATTTTAGCTTCACAGACTGGCTGGATTTCCATCACAAGGATGTATTCGGGCTTCCTGTGCGTGCAGTGACAAATCCATGTTGGATTCTTCCCTCTGGTTGTCAGTGTTCTGTGCATTCCCTGTTGTGTTTATCTCCCTCCCCAGCAGCAGCATGTGTGTGTCTGAACCTCTTTTCTGAGCTCATCTGCAGCACCACTTCCCTTTCTCCATCAAAACCTTTCCAAAGGGCCTTGCCAGCCCTGACACCTGTGGGAACTATTTTTCCAGTTGTGCCAAAGCTGTTTTATGTATTTTAACTTTTCTTTTTCTTAAGCAGCACATTCAGCATCTTAGTTCTCAACAGCAAAGCATTCTGTGATCCCTCCTAGTCGTGCTACTTCTCACATAATTCTCCCTGTAAACAGCGAAGTCTCCCAAGAGTCTCACGGGGTCTCACGTTTGGAAAATACCTAGTTTTCTGTAGGAAGTTAAGGAATAAAATACATATGCTGGGAAAGTGAGATGGAGGGGGCGTTGGCCTGTTTTTTAAAGTAATTATCAGTGGCATTTGGGCTGTCACATTTTTAGCCTGAGTTTCTTGGTGAACCCGATCCCTGCGCAGCTGCGATTGGCCTAACCCCTGTAATGAAGGGGCCTGGATTAGCCCTCCTGTCCGGGCTGTGGGACTGCGGATTGCCTGGATCATATTCCTGTGGGTTACGTCCCTGACTTCCAGCTCCATCCATAACTGTCTGGTTTGTTTCTTATTTTCTTGCTTGGGGTTGATGGTTCTCCCCAAATTGCAAAGTGTGGCTTTTGTGGGAAGAGGGGGGGAAGATAAACCACTTCTGAGTGTGTAGAGTATTCATTTAAGGTTGCTTTTAACATGTAGAAGAGGATGTGAGTTTTTTTTGAGGATCTGGATTTGTAACTTGAAAGCAAATTTCAACCAGATTGCAGTATTGAAAATGGGAGTTTTTAGGACAAAGGGATTTTCCAGCTACATTTGAAAATTTTCATGGCTGAATGACTAAAGCACTTTGACAGGGGTTTAGCAAAGTTTTGAGGATATTTTTTAGCAGCCCCTGCCCTTGTGCTTCTGCACAGCTGTGGTAACATCTCTATGAAAGCAAGGAAATTAAATCCACGTGGGTTTTTTGCTAACCATGGAAAACAGAAAGACTTTTTTCTCCTTCTCAAACTCTTGTACCTTCTTCAGGCTACATCAGTGTGTGTCTCCTTTGTCTGTGTGTTTCTGCCTGTTCTTTGTAGAAGAATTTCAAACTGAAACATACCTCAGCAAACTGTGGGCCTCAAGTGAGGCCATCCAAGCGATTGTATCTCTTAAATACTTAATTTGCTGACTGAAAAGTTGCTGCGAGTGCTTGGAAGCTATGTTTTTCTTACCCATGTGTTTTTGGCATGTAAAAGCACTTGTTCTTCGGCAGTGCTAGCGGTGATACTGTTGAAGCAGATGCTGGTGCACAAGTATATTAAGTTTCTATTCCATAAATGTGTTGTTTGTCCCTTGATCTGCTTTTTGTACATGGCCTGGTGTTTTCTGGTTGATCAGGAGCACCTTGCTTCCCCTCAAGGGAATGCCCTCCTGCAGCTTCTGGAGAAGATGCTGAGTGTGAAACCTCGTCTGTCATTATCTGGTCACACCAGTGAGATAATCACTGTTTGGAGAGAGAATGTCCCAGCTGGTCCAAAAACAGTGGCATAGTCTGGGTCCATGTGGGGCTTGTTTTGCATTCCTGCCCCCAAGACAAGTATAAGTAGAGTGAGGGGCAGTAGCCTGACAGCTCACTGGAGCTCCTTCCTCCACTGGGTAAGTCAGTGCTGGGTTTGCTTTTGGTTCTGTGGGGCAGCATGCTGGTGGAGAGGCTTGCATTTTTAGAGTCTGTTTGTACTGCTCAGGTAACCATTTCTGGCAGAATTATCCACAGGCATGAAAATGAGGCATGTGGCACCAGTGTTGTATTTTCAATTTTAGACAGCTGCTTCATGTTTTGCATTTTATTGCCTGGGCTGCAAAGACTCATCTCCCTTCAGCGAGGCAGCCGTGGGGAGGCAGAGTGTGCGGGAGAATAACGGTGTTTGTTCAAGCCTGCATCTGTCTGGAAGAGTTTTAGTTAGCAGTTGGTTTTGGTTCTCTGAGATAGAAGTTTACTGCAGATGGTCAAAGATGATTTTAATTACATGGCAATTAAACTTCTTTTGTCTTTCAGATTTATCTCCCCTTCAGAGGTTCTTACTCTTGTTCTGATACTTGGGTTATCCTGGGTGTTGTTTGCTTGTTTTGTAACATGCTTGTTAATTCTTAGGTAATGAGATGAGTTCTTGGATGTAACATAGAATCATAGACTTGTTAGCACTAGAAGAGGCCATTAAAATCATTGAGTTGAACATAGGTTTTTCTCCGTAACTTTGTAACTTGTTTGTAACTTGTAACTTCTGTATAATTTTGTAACTTGTTAGTGGTTTATATTAGCTTGGCCAGTTTTTTTAATGGGCTCCCCTTGTATGTATCCCCTAGAGCAGAAGGGAAAGGAGCCCCCTTTTGTGGTGTGGTGGCTGAAGCTGCGAGCTTGTGCTGTGTCCTGTTCTTGTCACTCTGTTGTCACCCTGTCTGCTCCTTGTGCCCCTTTCCCCCAAAACCCTGTGTCACTCGTTCCTGGTTAAATGAGCTGAGATCTCTGCTCCGTGTTTGTCCCTGTGCACTGCTGTGCTGTGAATGCAGCACCGCTTCTGGCTCAGGTGCACAGGGATGGGTTTGGGGATCTCAGCTCAGATCCAGCAGGGCTGGTGTGGCACAGGTCAGGTGTGCTGCTGTGTGAGGAGCACCTGCCCGCCGTGCTGGCCCTGCTGGGCTATGTGTGCAAACTCCAGGATTGCCTCTGCTCCTATTGCACACATGGAGGAGCGTAGTGAGGAGGTGCTAAGGCACCTCTTGAATGTGTGACTGAGTTAAAGATGGGTTCCTCGAGCTATTTTGTGAGAAACTAAATTTGTAGGATATGAACACTTGCCTTGCCTGCATCAGTACACTGATGCTTCTGGTGCTCCTGAAGAAATATGTCACAGCATTTATCAGTACTGATGATAATCAGTACCCACTGTCCTCAGCCCCTTTTCCTGGGATCCAGGATGGACAGAATTACTGCCGACGGCACTCCTGACCTGCCGTGTGGTCACACAGTAGCAGCACCCAAAATCCTCAACAAGTGGCCTGGCTTTCAGAAATGCTGAGCAGCCAGAAGCTCCCATTGAGCACAGTGGCAGCTGAGGGGTGACTCAACGTTTCTGAAGACCGTTCCACTTAAATAAGGTTTTATTTGCTTGATCTGAACCTTATGAAAGTCAGCAAACAAAATTCTCATTCATGGCTTTAAGGCTGTGAGAGATAAAGCTGCGTGTCTAATTTTAATCAGCTCTTTATTTAAAGCTCTTTTAGCTAATAGCTTTATCAGGGCATTTATTTGTGATTAGTTATGCATATCTATCTGGGATGCTGTCTTGTATTTAAGGAAAATGATGTTCTATTCTGCTTTAGCTGGCAGGCTTTTACAGATTAGTGCCAGTGTGAGTTGCCATAGAGAATGACTGGCAGGTTAAGCTTGACTTTTAAAAGGGGCTTATTGAATTGAAGCACAAAAAACCCCCTAGCACTGAAGGAGAAATTTTAATAGCTAGGTAAAATCTGTGATCCTACTCAAACTTGGAGGTAATTGTTTTCCTTTGGGAAAAATTAGGTGCAGAAGCATCCTTACAAAAGGAGAAAAGGCTTGAAAATGGAGGGAGGGAGAGGGATTTGCACTGCGTGTTTTTTCAAGTACACCAAAGCGTGGTGTATTCAAGTTAAAATTGTAGAAAATATCAAATTAGAAAGAGTTTGTTTCCTTTTAAAAATTGTGCTGGATTTGTGTAACAGTATTAATTTTACAAGGGGGGAAGCCATGCGTTCACACTGTAATTTCTGTGATGCCATAGATTTCTAAATTAACATCCCACTCTTATTTTTGTGCAACACATTTGTTTCCAATAAATAGCTGCTACTTCTGTGCCTCTAATAACATGGAAAATTCCAGCGCAGTAGCAGGTCTTTGACTGGATGTGTTCCTCAGACAACGTGACAGGTTTTTTTCCCCGAACTTTTGAAATCAGATATATTTTATTTACGTGGTTGAGAATGACACTGTAGTTTTCAGAAAGGCTTGTATTTTAAGCTTACTCAGCCAGTGTAGTAAAACCTCGCGTGTGCATTTGTCGCCCATGTTTTGAGGCAGTCAGAGCCTGTGGAAAGGTGTTGGTTGGTGATTACGAGAAGCCAGAGAGCTCTTCTGGCACCATCAGCCCAGCTGTGTGGCTGCACAGACCCTGCTGCTCTGTGCTCCTGGGTGAAACAGGCTGGAGGTTGTGAGGAGCTCTGTCAGCCCTGAGCAGATCAGAACAGCTCTTTGATTTGGGGGCTGGAAGAGCTCCAAAGGATGAGTTCTGCTGGTTTCTCCAGTAGCAGCTCTGTCCAGAAACCAGCAGGTCGTCCCCAGGCACAGTGCAAGGGCCAGGGGTGCCAAGGGGACTCCTTCCTGCTCTGTCTTTCTGTGTCATTGAGGTACCTCAAAGGGTGTTACCCTTTGGAAGGGCTTTTTCTGAGTGCCTTTGGTCGGTTTGTCTGGATCCAGAAAAGGCTGGGTGCAAACAGGTGAAGACAAATCCACGAAAATGTTGGGATTTCCATATCTGAAATACACACAGTATTGATTTACCTAATTTTGTATTAAGAGAATGGCCAGGTACAGTTTTTGTCTTTCTGCTTAGCAAAGAGAAATGGAGTTAGTGTGAGGTCAGAACACAGCTGAACTATGAGCAGGGCTGCTGAATCAAGATGACAGACAATTCTGGTGTGCATTCGAGCTTCTTCACTGCTCCGGATTTGTTTAAATCAATGCCCCTGGATCCCCAGTCAGTATTTTCACTTGGTTTCATCCTGCCAGTATAAAACACAGGAAATCATTGTCACCATTCTCCTTTCTCTGATTCATTTAATATTCCCTACATTTCTATATGCACGTACTGGGTGTACATGCATATAAACTGTAACCCTTACTTAAATATTGTTACTAGGGGAAAAGTAAATCTTGTATCTAAACTGTGCAAGCAGCCTCTAGGCATGTTTTAGCTATCATGGGACAAGCAATGCAGTTTTTTCATGTGCTTTTAATATCCTGCACTTAGCTTGAAAAGAAAAGAAGAAAAAAGCCTCAAACGTCCTTAGAAACATGATCTGCAATTTGTTGAAAACAATTCTAATGTAGATATTTTTTCCTCCTAGGTTTTACCAAGAGACAGTACATCTAACACTTAACTTGGATCATCTCTTGTTCATCAGCTTGAAAATCATAAGAGCCCCCAAAACTGACATTTGATCTGAACGAAAAAGCTGTGACAAATGGACAATATGTCTATTACTAACACGCCAACAAGTAATGATGCTTGTCTGAGCATTGTTCACAGCTTGATGTGCCATCGACAAGGTGGAGAGAGCGAAACTTTTGCAAAACGTGCAATTGAAAGTTTAGTTAAAAAGCTAAAGGAGAAAAAGGATGAATTGGATTCTTTGATTACAGCCATAACCACAAATGGAGCTCATCCTAGCAAGTGTGTTACAATACAGAGAACGCTGGATGGGAGGCTTCAGGTTAGTACCAGTGACAATGAGATGTTTGCTCCTAGCGCAGCAGGGATGACACAGCAGGGAGTGACAGAGTCCTGGAGTGTTGAGAAGAGCAGCTCTGCTGGCAGCCCTGGCCCTGCTTTGGGTGTACTGTGGCTGAGCTCTGCATGCTGTAGGAGTTGTGCTGTTTGCCAGAGGAGCAGAGGCATTGGTCAGCCGTGCTGGAGGAGAGCGTGTGGAGGTAAAACAGCTCCTGTGCCGAGCTGGGCTCTCCTGTGAGCTCTGTGAGCTCTGTGAGGGTCAGAGGGTGAGGAGCTCTGTGATCCCGAGCTGAGGTGGAGTCTCAGCTCTGAGGACTTGCACTGGCCTTGCATGGTCACAGCTCAGTACCTGCCCAGCTGGGGCTGCGATTGCCTCTTCCAGGGCACATGGCATCTTTGCTGGCGACCTCTCTGTCTACCCTAGAAGCACTTTTTAAATTTTTTTTTTTCTGTTACAAAGGATTGGCATTCTTGTGCTTGTAAATTCCTGATAGTGTAGCCTAGTGCCTCATTCCTCCTCTTGTGGGGCAAAGCTCCTTCGCATCCACGGTGGGCAAGGTGGCCAAATGCACTGCATTAAGCACAAGTTCTGCTTCTGCCATTTTGTATCCAGTATTTTTGACTTCAGAATCGCAGTGGTGACTTAACTGTGGCTAAACCCCAATAGAAATTTATTTCTGTTGAGCACAGAACTTGGGTAAAATGTACACCACCTTTTTTATTGTTTATATATGTATTTTTTGGTGATGGAGAGAGGGTGTGGTGTTGTTTGTCCCCTTCCCTCTGTGCTTCTCACTGCATAGAACGCAATGCTTTGCTACTTTCCCAATCAACCTTTGTGTCTGGCTTTCTAGGTGGCTGGTCGCAAGGGATTCCCTCATGTGATTTACGCCCGTCTTTGGAGGTGGCCTGATCTTCATAAAAATGAACTCAAGCATGTTAAATATTGTCAGTATGCTTTTGACTTAAAGTGTGACAGTGTCTGTGTAAACCCTTACCATTATGAGCGTGTAGTATCACCTGGCATCGGTAAGTAGCCTCTTGAATTAAAATGGAACAGTGGGGATGAAATGTGAAATGTTTTTGAGTGTAGAAAACACAGGCCTAGATTGGAAACATTAACGTTTAATGATCTGATCACAGATTACCCTCATACGCTCTTACCTTGGTGGAATTACTCTATTAAAGTGTGAAGTGGAATTACTCTATAAAGAGTGAAAGAAAAGTTGGTGGCTTCAGTTGAAGCCTTTCTGCTGGCCTTGCTCAGCTGTTGCAGTTGATGTGTGTCAGGGATAACTTAGCAGGGAGGCTAGAGGGGATGGAAGGGGTCTGACATGTACTGACTTTTAGTACTGACTTTTAAAGGCATGTAAATATTTAAATGTGTTTTAAGATCTCTGAATATATTCCCCCGCACCCTTTTTTTCTTTGTTCTCTTTAAAGATCTCTCAGGACTGACACTACAGAGCTCTGGTGAGTAGCTGTTTGGTGCTGTGTTTCCGTGGGCAGAGGGTCAGTTAAACCCTTCAGGGCAGGGATAAACCCTTCAGGGTTTGTTCCTCTGTATTTCCGGGAGGGGAAGGAGCTGGTGGAAATGCATTTGTCTCTCTGGCTTTGAAAGCCCAGCTAAGGACCATACCAGAGTATATTGATAAATTCCTTCAGCCAAGCTTGTAGCTACACCCTGTTCCCATTGCTCACTGCTTGGGACACCCAGCAAAAAACAAAACCAAAAACCTCACTGATTGAGCACTGCTGATTAATAAAAACAGACAACCACAGCATACACCTGCAGGATATGCTAATTAGTTGATTGGGAATAGGAAATGCGATTTAATAAGTAGACTAAGAAGAAGATAATAGAAATTCTGCCATTAATGTGCAGTTGGTTGGAGGCGTCTAATATTCTTGCTTTCCCTGAAAATTGAGAGAAATTGGACATGGAATCTGGAACGAACATTATTCAGAAATCTGAGATTGTGAGGCTGATAACCAATTTATTTCAAAACTGATTTTATTCTACTTCCAGAAGAAACTCACAGAGAAATAAAATTGTGATGCAATGATTTTGGCACATTATTAGAAGTACCCAAGAAAAATGAGCTAAAACAACCCCATGAAACAACCCAACAAACTTAACCTCACAAGTTTATTTTTTGCTCATCTCTGGTAATTGGCTTTGTCACCTGTGTCTTCTGAAAATTCATCCTTTTGTACAGAATCAAATACATCTTAAGTGTTTCCTTGTCCTGCTCCTGGTTTTGCAGGAGAAAACAGAAATTTTTAAACACATTTTAGGCTGCTTTAGAAACAAGCATGGGAGGTAATGTAAGAGTTGTTTGAATGTGCCTAATAGCATATATAGAAAAAAAATTGATGTAGCAGCAATAGCAGTAATTTCCTAGCACTGTGCATGGAATAATCTGAATTACTGACAACACTGCTGAACACAGAGCAGCTCTCTGTGCTGTTTGAATGTGAATTGGATGCTTCCAGTCAGTTTGGATGGGAGTTGCTTAAAATTACTCCAGGGATGCGTGAAGTTTATGTGCCATGTTCACAGATTTATACTTTCCACTGGAGCTTTGTGTGTTCCTGCTTGTGTTCTCGAAATTGGTTTGTTAGCTACTGCCTTCGCATATCTTCAGCTGCTTGAGAAAACATGCTTTCCCTTGTATTAACTGCATCCAATCAGGCAGTGATGGACTGGGGAGCAAACAGCTCTTGAAGCCTGCTGCTGTGGGACCAAGCTGCTCGTTCAGGAGCATTTAGCAAAATAAACAGCTTGGTTTCCCACCAAGCTCTGCCTCGGAATGCCCTGCTGCTGCTGGAGCTGTTTGTTTGTAATTTGGAGCTCTTCAGCAGTGTTTGTGTGGTTCAATCTCCCCCCAGGATGGAGCTGGCATTGCTGCTGCGTGCAGCAACTGTGCGAGGTGCACTGGCTGTGGCTGTGGCTGTGGCTGTGGCTGTGGCTGTGGCTGTGGCTGTGGCTGTGGCAGGGTGTGACTCTGTGTGCGTGACTCTGTGTGTGTGTGACTGTGTGTGTGTCCCCATGTGTGCCTGCCCAAATAGGTAGTGTGTGATGCTGCATGTGTCACTTCGTGTGTCACTCTGTGACACTGTGTGTGTCACTGTCAGGGTGTGACACTGCTGTCCCCGCAGCCCCGTCGAGCATGCTGGTGAAGGATGAGTATGTGCATGACTGCGAGGGTCACTATTTGTCAGTCAGTGTGTGTCACTGTCACTGTGTGTGTCAGTGTGTGTGTCGGTGTGTGACACTGTGACTCTGTGTGTGTGTGACTGTGTGTGTGTCCCCATGTGTGCCTGCCCAAATAGGTAGTGTGTGATGCTGCATGTGTCACTTCGTGTGTCACTCTGTGACACTGTGTGTGTCACTGTCAGGGGGTGACACTGGTGTCCCTGCAGCCCCGTCGAGCATGCTGGTGAAGGACGAGTACGTGCATGACTACGAGGCACAGCCGTCGCTCTGTGTGTCCCTGTCACTGTGTGTGTCAATGTGTGTGTCACTGGCAGGGTGGGACACTGGTGTCCCTGCAGCCCCGTCGAGCATGCTGGTGAAGGACGAGTACGTGCATGACTACGAGGCACAGCCGTCGCTCTGTGTGTCCCTGTCACTGTGTGTGTCAATGTGTGTGTCACTGGCAGGGTGGGACACTGGTGTCCCTGCAGCCCCGTCGAGCATGCTGGTGAAGGACGAGTACGTGCATGACTACGAGGCACAGCCGTCGCTGTCGTCGGCCGAGGGTCACTCAGTGCAGACCATCCAGCACCCGCCCAGCAGCCGCGCACCCTCGGAGCCCTACAGCGGCCCGGCGCTGCTGCCGCCCGCCGACGCCAGCACCACCAGCACCACCAACTTCCCCAACATTCCCGTGGCCTCCACAAGTAAGGGAGCCATCAGCGGCCTGACGGCAGCGCGTGCTCGTGGTCATTAACAGAGGTGTTAATTGGGAGCGGCGCTGCAGTGCCAGGCCTCTCACCTTGAAGGGACACTGGCACTGCGTGAGTGCTGCAGCGCTGCTTTGGCTGTGCCAAAGGTTCAGTGGCAAAATGTTACACCGATTGACCTCTAACAATGTTATGGCTGTGATTTGATAGTTGCTGTAGAAGTCGAAGGATTTTTTTGATTTCTTGCAGCAGCAGGCAAAACAACAAATGTATATACAGGTGGCGGTATACATGTGCTGCCACCTGACATATACAGATGTATATACTGTCAGGTGGCAGTACCAAGAGAATTTTAAGCAGTTCTTCAGTTTTCCAGTTTTCAGTTAATTATTTTTACAATGGTTCACTGTGCTGCCAAATGACGGCCCTAATGAATATTTCTGTAAGTCCGTTTGAGCACTGCCTTGAAGTTTGTATTACTCTTGTGTGGGTGTCAGTACAAGTGGGAGAGTTTGGTGTCCAACACCCCTCCAGCCTCCACTGTAGCAGGACAGCAAAGCTCTCAGAGCGTCCTGCAGCCCAAGTGCATGGAAACCACGAGGGTTGGAGAGGTTTCACCTAAAAGATGTGTGAATATCGCTGATTTCCTTAGCAGATTTGAATTACGGTGGCATGGTGTCTTGATAATGCTCATTAATTTTAGCTGACCACTTTTGGCTAAAACTTATGATGGTTTGGCCAAGCTGAAACACTGTGTCTGTATTTGTCTCCAGCAGAGATAAAAAGGATATGGATAGTTAATTTTACTGCCTTTGCACCATGGTTTATAGTCAGTAGCTTTTTCTCATCAGTGCTATAATTGTTGGAGGCAAGTGGACATCAAAAAAAAAAGTTCATTTTTATGTTTTAATTCAAGTTCTCAATGTGTTAAATTCTGCTAGCCACAGCAGTTTGAGAGTGCAATTGTGAAACTGTTGATAAGTTTAGTGTTAATGGCTGAGCTGAAGCCTTTCAAAGTCAGATTCTGTTCACCTGTTCTAAAATACATGTAGTTTTACTTTTAAGCTTAGACAATTCTTGAAATATTTTTCTGGGGGGGAAAAAAAAAGGAAAAAGCAGGGACTTTCTGAGTCCAGTGATGTATGCAGCTCTATTGAAGCAGTGTTTATAAAAATAAGATACTGTTCAGAGTGTTTCGTAGGAACGTGAATTTCAGTGAGTGTCCTCCTTAGGAACAGTAGTTAAAACATGGTGAAAACAAGCAGCTTATTTGGACCTGCTCTTGGCCTGTTTGGATCCACAGCAAACCTATCCCAGCTGTGTTACCCAGTAAAAATTGTGACATCTCTTCTGCTTTCTGTTCAATCTGAAAAATGAGATGTGACCAAAACAAAAGCGTGGTTGATAAACAGAGTTCTCTGCATACTGCTACTCCTGAAATGTTGAGGGTGTCAGAGTCAAAATTATCTGAGGCAGAGCATTTTGCTTCGAGTTTCCTAAGACACTCTGGCGGGTGGAAAAAAATACTGAAACCAAACTTGTGGGAACTGTGTATTGCAGTGCCCTTAGTGGGGTGTATTTTCCTACCCAGTAGTGCTGAGCTCTTCTTAATTAAAATTTTGGAACGTTCATGAATAGGTAGTGTGTTCTTTTACCAGGTCAACCTACCAGTATATTGACAGGTAGCCATAGTGATGGACTCTTACAGATTGCTTCAGGGCCTCAGCCAGGAACTCAGCAGAATGGGTTTACAGCTCAGCCAGCCACTTACCACCACAGTGAGTATTCACATCGTGCACTCTTCTTAGTTCCTAAACGCAGTTTCCCAACGTTCAGGAGAATAGAGGCTAGCAGGGCGCGGCGGGAAATCTGCCATGAGACCCACAGCGCGTTTGTCTTTCAGACAGCACGACCACCTGGACGGGGAGCCGGACGGCCGCCTACACGCCCAGCATCCCACACCACCAGAACGGCCACCTGCAGCACCACCCCCCCATGCACCCCGGGCACTACTGTAAGCACTCTGCGCTGCAGGGTTCAGCGCTGCTCACTTGTGGTCATTTGGGGTCAATCAGTCATTTCGGGTCCATCAGTCATNTTTTTCTGGGGGGGAAAAAAAAAAGAAAAAGCAGGGACTTTCTGAGTCCAGTGATGTATGCAGCTCTATTGAAGCAGTGTTTATAAAAATAAGATACTGTTCAGAGTGTTTCGTAGGAACGTGAATTTCAGTGAGTGTCCTCCTTAGGAACAGTAGTTAAAACATGGTGAAAACAAGCAGCTTATTTGGACCTGCTCTTGGCCTGTTTGGATCCACAGCAAACCTATCCCAGCTGTGTTACCCAGTAAAAATTGTGACATCTCTTCTGCTTTCTGTTCAATCTGAAAAATGAGATGTGACCAAAACAAAAGCGTGGTTGATAAACAGAGTTCTCTGCATACTGCTACTCCTGAAATGTTGAGGGTGTCAGAGTCAAAATTATCTGAGGCAGAGCATTTTGCTTCGAGTTTCCTAAGACACTCTGGCGGGTGGAAAAAAATACTGAAACCAAACTTGTGGGAACTGTGTATTGCAGTGCCCTTAGTGGGGTGTATTTTCCTACCCAGTAGTGCTGAGCTCTTCTTAATTAAAATTTTGGAACGTTCATGAATAGGTAGTGTGTTCTTTTACCAGGTCAACCTACCAGTATATTGACAGGTAGCCATAGTGATGGACTCTTACAGATTGCTTCAGGGCCTCAGCCAGGAACTCAGCAGAATGGGTTTACAGCTCAGCCAGCCACTTACCACCACAGTGAGTATTCACATCGTGCACTCTTCTTAGTTCCTAAACGCAGTTTCCCAACGTTCAGGAGAATAGAGGCTAGCAGGGCGCGGCGGGAAATCTGCCATGAGACCCACAGCGCGTTTGTCTTTCAGACAGCACGACCACCTGGACGGGGAGCCGGACGGCCGCCTACACGCCCAGCATCCCACACCACCAGAACGGCCACCTGCAGCACCACCCCCCCATGCACCCCGGGCACTACTGTAAGCACTCTGCGCTGCAGGGTTCAGCGCTGCTCACTTGTGGTCATTTGGGGTCAATCAGTCATTTCGGGTCCATCAGTCATTTAGGGTCCATCGATCATTTAGGGTCAGTCGCTCAGACCCTTTGATTCTGGTGACAAAACCAGCAGTGTGGCATTAGTCTGTTGGGGCAGCAAAAATGGGATGGGCTCTACCTGAGGGAGCAGCAGAGATCAGGAGCTCACATAGCGGCGGTGATGCCACCGGTGTCACAGCTCTGATAGCTGTGGTGATGCCATTGGTGTCACGGCCACAGCATGCCTGACCAAACTGATAGCTGCAGTGATGCCATCAGTGTCACAGCCTGACCAAACTCAGATACAGCAGTGATGCCATCGATGTCACAGCCTGACCGAACTGATAGCTGCAGTGATGCCATCAGTGTCACAGCCACACCATGCCTGACAAAAACAGCATTTCCTTTCTGCACCTCCCTGCTGGAGCTTTCCCACCTTGTAGTGAGCATTGCCCTTGCAGAAAAGGAGCGTGATTCACAGTGTGCTACTGTTTAAAAATCTCTTTATTCCAAAACTTGGAAATTCTTGCCTGGTTTCATGTTTTAGAGATTTTGAAGTCATCCTAAGCTTTGGATGGTGTCCATGCCCACTTAGTGAAGCCTTGTGCAGTAAAGGACTTGTCAATTCACTTGCACTAGCACACAAACCTGAAACCTTTCTCATCTGTGAAATAGGACTACAATCTCAATCTATTACTTTAAGACACAGGAGATGGGGAGGGAAAAACGTGGTCAAGCTTCTGTTGTAGGGGTGTAGCGCAGTAAATGCGTTATGAGAGTGTAATGGAAAAAAACTCCAACACAAATAAAAGATTTCTAAATTTTGTGGCAAAAAACTATAATAGTTCTTTATTTTTATAGCAGTTTCTTTATTTTAGAATGTTCCCTATATTAGAATATATAATATATATTGTATAGTAGAATATATAATATATTTTCTGTAGTAGAATGTAGATCACCTGTATGCAGCAGTGGTTGTTAATGGAGGGGAGAGTATTTCATAAATTAACCTTAGAATTACTTTTCAGCCCGTCTTTATTAATTAAACTGTGGTTTAGACACAAACGTTAAGGTTGATTACTGTATTCTGTTAGGATCCCACTTCACTTGTGTTATTATTTGTTAGGAATAGCAGGCTGTAAAAAACACTGGTGGTGCTGTAAATACTCTATAAGTGTTTCTCAGTGCATGTGTGTCTCCAGAATTAATATTTGTGGGTGGCTGGTGGTGCCACACTGAGCTTTTCTTGGCTGCTGCCGTTTCTCACTTCCCGAAGTCGCATTTTGACACCTCCCAATGACATCTTGTTGCAAAAGCTGCTGTTACTTATAATACTTATAAATGTTTAAGTCTTCCGTCCCTGTTCTCTGCTGCCTCTTGGGAACCTAGTTCATAAAGGGGAGAGAGCAATCTCATAACAAGATTGTATTCAGGTTATTTTTCTTTAGAAAACATGTTCTCTGGGGCTTTTTTCTGTCTTTAGTGCTTGTTTCTCATGATCAAGTCCACAGCATGCTGGGCAACTTGTGTGATTGATGAAGCTGATGAAGTGTGGTTTCATAGGAAGGCAATTTAGGAAAGAAAACCTTATTTTTGCTCATGTGAAACAATTTGCATGTTTTCTTTTAAAGGGCCAGTTCACAATGAACTTGCATTCCAGCCTCCTATATCCAATCATCCTGGTGAGTAAAACCTACGCTGAAACGTAATATTGTGAGAGAGACGTGCTGATACTGTGAGAAAGGAAAGGGAGGAATCTTATTGTGATAACTCTTGTTTTGGATTCGTGTGTCTCTGTGGGAATAGGGACACAACTGTGAACGGAATTTAGTTCGGATCCCTGAGTAGAGCACTGCAGCCCTCACCTCAGCCCTGTGCTGCTGTCTGCCAGGAGCTCTGACTCCTGCTTGTCCTGATCCCAAACTCGACCTAGAGCCCACAGCTGTACTTTGTGCCTGCTCAGAACGTCCTGGAGCTCAGGTGACACCAAACCCCTCTGAGATCATCACCTGCAGTCAGTCAGTCATCACAGCCACACACCTTGAGGAAAGGTGCTGTCCCTCCTGTCCCTCAGTGGCCCTTGGCGTGGAAGCTCTGAAGAGTCTCAGAGTCAGTCATTACAGCCACACGCCTTGAGCAAAGGTGCTGTCCCTCCTGTCCCTGCTGTCCCTCTGTGGCCCTTGGCTGGAAGCTCTGCACAATCTCAGTCAGTCATTATAGCCACACACCTTGAGGAAATGTGCTGTCCCTCATGTCCCTCCTGTCCCTCCTATCCCTCTGTGGCCCTTGGCTTGGAAGCTCTGGAGTCTCTGTGGATGTTGCAATGCATGGAATGAGGGGTTCTGGTCTCACTGCCGGTGCAAGGTGGAATTCTGTTTGTGACAACAGTAACGCTGTTGTATGCAGAGCCAGAGCTACCTAGTTGAAAAGCCTAAAAGTTAAACTTGTTTGTTTCTTGTTCAGTTACTAAAGCAATGCCAGGAAAGACATTGTCGATAACTGCTGGGTGAACTTAACTGTAGCTGGATTTTATTTCACATTGTTTAGTATCTCTTTCACCCTATTGATTTCATCTGAGTCCTCCCAGACAGGAGTATTTATTTGAAGGTAAAAAACCTCAAAGGAATTGAGGCATCTTGGTTTATTATTTTCTAATGAAACCAGAGCAGTTTCCTAAGGCAAGCAGGTGTGCTGCTGTTGGTACTGAATGAGTGTCATTTGGGGTGCTGGGAGAGCTCTGCTCCCCCTGGCTTATCAGGATGTTGTGTTTAGGTTCTGTCATTCCTCCTTCAGCTCCTCCTGCTCTGAGTGCTCTGTGGTGCTGCTGGAGTTCCAGGACAAGGGAGAATGGCTTACTGAGGGACAGCGAGATGGGATATTGGAAATTAGGAATTGTTCCCTGTGAGGGTGGTGAGGCTCTGGCACAGGGTGCCCAGAGCAGCTGTGGCTGCCCCTGGATCTCTGGAGTGTCCAAGGCCAGGCTAGAGCACCCTGGGACAGTGGAAGGTGTCCCTGCCATGGCAGGGTTTGGAACAAGATGAGCTCCAAGGGCCCTTCCAACCTGAACCCTTCTGGGATTCTATGGTTTTTCTGTGCTCCCAACAAGCAGATCCCAGCTGTGTTATCCCCTTGCCGAAAAGGATCCATGCAGTCAGCACAGGTGCTGAACTCCCCAGAACCCACGGTGCCTTGAGCTCATGGCAGCTCTAGGTTTTGAGTGTCTAAACACAGAAACTGTCACACGCAACAGCCAGAGGGTTTGACAGGCCAGCTGCTCCCAGGTGGCACAGAAGTAACTGACACTCGTACAACACCACCCTGTGTGCTTTGTCAGGATTCATTGCTTACTGGAGTGTTTGGATTTTAGTGCAATGCCTTAGGCAGTCAGGTTCTTCTTTCCTCACAAGGTAGATTGTTCTGGTTGCCATCTTCCCTTTGTAGCCAGATTTTCTTTTTCAAATACATAAAAGCTGTTGAAAGGCAGCTCTTTGCCTTCAGAACATGCCATTTTGTTCTGCTCCCTCGGCTATGCTCTCTGTTTTTCTGCTGTTCCTGAGTTTGTGCAGACAGGACCAGTGTGAGATCTCTGATGCTCTTTCCTGTGTCCTGCTTTCCCAATCCGGTTTGCTCTGCAGGAGGCTGGGGAGCCCTGGCTGCACCTGGGCAGGGATTGCTGTGATCTCTGCAGAGCCATATGTGTATTACTGTGTGCCAGAGCTGCAGCCGTGGATTGCGGGAATGCAGATGTCTTATAAAATCTGACTGGAATTACAAACCACACACAAACTTGTAAGGTCCCCAGTACAAAACCCTCAAGCGCTGGTGTGTGCTCAGATGAAAACAAACCATGTTTGCTGTAGCATGCAGTGTTTTTCTGGGCTGGCAGACATGTCTTTGTCTATCAGAACCTCTACTCTGCATGACAAATGCAGTTGCAGAATGGATTGTAATGGTTTTACAGGTTCTTTGTGCCTTTCAGCCAGTTAATTGTGTCTGTCGTTCAGCTCCAGAGTACTGGTGTTCCATCGCATACTTTGAAATGGATGTGCAAGTCGGGGAGACATTTAAGGTCCCTTCCAGCTGTCCAATTGTCACTGTGGATGGATATGTGGATCCCTCAGGAGGAGACCGTTTCTGCCTGGGCCAGCTGTCCAACGTGCACAGAACAGAAGCTATCGAGAGAGCGAGGTATTCCCCAGGGCTGGCTGGCTGTGGAATTGCACAGCATTTTGTGCTCAGTGTGTTGCCTCCCTTCCAGTGTCAAGTAGGGTCTGTCTGTTTGAACTGAACCATCTCGGAGTGTATTTTTCACAGGGCCACTCTTGTGACAAAACCCTGCAGGGTTTGTAGCAATTGCCTTTCTTTGCTTCCAGGGCTGCTCCTCAGGGATAAAATTAGCAGCTCTGCCATTATGTATGCAGGCTGAATATTGGCTCTCCACACCACAGAGCAGTGTGAGAACGGCTGTGATATATAGATTTGTCAGAGGAGCAAAGGAAGGTTGATGGAGAGTTTTTGATTTTCATTCCTTCTCATCGTGCATGTTCTGGCCTTTGAAGTGGAAGCGCAAAGAACTGGAGCAATCCTGCAGCTCTTTTTCTTTCCCCTCTTTGAAAGGAGATGGAAGAAAATGATTCCACGTCTCCAGAAATGTCACACTGTCACAATCAAAGTGTTAGATCGCTGTGGTGCCATCCAAACAAACTCGCAGCTCACTAAAGTGTGGCTTTGTGTGTGTTCTTGAGTGACTTTTTGTAAAATAGTGCTCGTGGCACTTGATGCTTCTGAGGAGAGCTGAGTGTGTTTGGTGTCCCAGTTCTGTGTTGGCAGTGAGTGTGGCAGCAGCTAATCAGGTGTTCTGTGTTCCCACAAAACCTCACACACTGTTACAGATGGGTTTTGCTTTACAGATTCATGTAAATACAACTTACACCTAAAACAATAATGTGATTTCAAGTTGAAATGCAGGTGCTGCAGGTGTGTGTGAGCTGGCAGCTCTGACTCGTTCCCTGTGAATGCGCAGGGTGCACTTGTCACCGAAACTGCGGGAAAACCCAAAACTCTCCAGCAGCGTTTTCAATGTTAGGGAGTCAAGGCATTACTTTATTATCTGGCCAGGATGTTGTTCTGACCAGGATGTACCACAGAAATAATCTCATCCACTCACAACCCAGGTGTGCAGAGAGAATCATTCCATGATACATAGCTTTTACTCGATTTTTCAGATATTTTATACAGTAAAAATACACAGAAATGTATTGGGTTAGTGTTCATTGGTCCAAAGCTGAGGAAACCCTCAGTATTCAGTTTCCCATTGGATCTGAATCTCCTCGCCTCTGATGTTAATTAGATTTTTCATTGTTCAATTTTCCTATCAGTTCTTTCCGGACCAGATGTCTTCACCCCTGCTGGAGGTGGTCTGGGGTAGCTGTTTGTAGATAGCCTCTGCTGTCCCGCTGATGTTCTGCTGATAGCTCTTTATCTTTTGGGTTACTCTCAGTCTGTTGATATGCTGAGTCCACCAGACCTCACCTGGCAGAACAATGCCCTGGAGAGAAATCTAAAATTCCTCTTCCCAGGGTAAAGACAAACAGAGCCCTTTGACTAAAGTTACACAGAATTTTTAACTGGTGTATTTTCCAACACACTGGCGCTGTGTCCCTGCAGGTTGCACATCGGCAAGGGGGTGCAGCTGGAGTGCAAGGGCGAGGGTGACGTGTGGGTGAGGTGCCTCAGTGACCATGCCGTGTTCGTGCAGAGCTACTACCTGGACAGGGAGGCTGGCCGAGCCCCGGGGGATGCTGTGCACAAGATCTACCCCAGCGCTTACATAAAGGTGAGCGTGAATCCTGGGGCAGGCAGGCTGTGCTCGGGTCACAGAAATAAATGTTAGGCACTGAGATGAACACGACCCTGCCTTCAAACACCCCAACCGTTTCCATCTGCAAGGCACTTGGAGATGACTTCTAAAAACAACTCTGAACTGAAAGTGTCATCTGCGTACTATGAAAGTAATTAATTTTGTACTTCGTCACAAACAATGTTATAGCAGTTCTTTGTATTTTTAGCGTAACAGGTTTAAATTAACTGTAGCTAAAATTTTTAATGTAGGTTATCTGTTTCTTTTCTACGAAAAAAGCACAGTTGTGAAAGTAAATATAAATGCAGCAGAAGTATAAGCCATGTGTTAAAGTGTCATGAGCGTGAAATGATCCAGAGGTCAGAGAAAGTTGCATGGAAACAAATAATTCTGAGGAGATTCTTACTTGGACAGACTTGATACTTTATGTAGGACAAGTCACACTCATAAAAAGCCAATCTTATATTAAACTCCTTGAAGTTTGCAGGGGTTTTTTTTTTAAGCATCAGTTTTGCAGGCAGTTGTGCAGTGGAGGTGAAGGAAACCCCACAACCTGTGTGTATGAGCTTTCTAATATGAAAACAGAGTCCAGAGGATATGTCAGTGGCAAGGAGTGCTTAGTTGTCACAAAGATACGAAATGCCACCAGCCTGAAATCTGCAGCCTCAGCCCTGTCAGTTAGTGGTGTTTCTTTCAGAGGGACTATCATACTTCAGTAAAATAAAGTGGGACTTGCTGGCATTTTATTTATATGCCTGTTTTTCTGGAAATCCTGGAATTTAACAAGAAAGCTGGGATTTAACCTGCCTGTAGCATCCTTTAGGCTGTGATCCACACATGGCACTGCTTTAGGCAAGTGTTGATATTTCCACTGGTGGTGACATCATGAGAAGGATCTCTAAGAACCTTCAATGGATTATTTCTGTTAGAAATTAACCCAGTCAGGGAGGGTTTGCTTTTACGCAGGGAGTGGTGAGGCTGGAGCAGCTGCCTGGGAGAGCAGAGGTGTGCAGGTTGTTGGGGATGGGGTTGGGTACAGAATCTATGTGTCGGGGTGAGTCTGACCCGTGTGTGCTGGGTGTCCCTGCAGGTGTTCGACCTGCGGCAGTGCCACCGCCAGATGCAGCAGCAGGCGGCCACGGCCCAGGCTGCTGCCGCCGCCCAGGCTGCCGCCGTGGCTGGGAACATCCCGGGGCCAGGATCCGTGGGGGGCATCGCCCCTGCCATCAGTGAGTACTGCTTGCTCCTTCCTTCCTTCCTTCCTCCCTCCCTCCCTCTGGTGGGACGCACAGGCTGGGATTAGGGCAGCAGCAACAGCTGCAAGCTGTGTTCCTGTCCCTGTCCCAGTCTCACTGTAGGTAACTCTGTCCCAGTCACTGTAGGTAACTCTGTCACTGTCCCTATCCCACACGCCACTCCACTCCCTGGTCCCAGGGAATGTCACATGTCCCAGTGGCTGCTGGTGTCCTGCACAACTCTTGTTCTGTGCGAGGTCAAATAGTGTAACACTGTTACTTTAAACTGAGGTATTTCTGGCTGCTCCGACCCAGCTTGAAAAATGATCTTTGTATCTAAGTGCGTGAAATTGTTACTCCAAACAACAGGGATTACTGGGCAACAAAGTCCTTGACTAGGTGTAGGGGCAGCTATTATTGAGATCCTTGAGGAAGACTGATGCTGGTTTTCCTCTCTATTTATTTATTTATTTTTAATTATTCTGGGCTGGTGTTTTCTCAGTTTCTAGGTTCTGGATTCTTGAAATTGTTCCTAAAAATTTTAGAAGTGTTAAGAGCTCACATGTCTCAGGCTGCTTTGTGTGCCACAGGATTCCTTGTGTTGCTGTGTGGCTCTTTGCAGCTATCCTACAAATTGTTTAAGGCATTTTAAGGGATGTATTTAACTTCTTTGTCTTAGCCATACTCTTGATTTGACATTTGCCAGCTGTATTTACCTTTTGTTCTATCAGCTGTGACTGGTGCTGTTTGTTAATCCAGCGTCCTGCAAGTGCCTAGCCTGAGTTCTTACCCTGAAAATGCAGCATTTGGCAAGCCTCAAAAATAAGTCTTTTTGACTGCATCTCCTAAGTGGTTTACCTACCCTGTATCATGTAAAGCATTTGGGTTTCATCCCATCTGCCTTGTGCAGGGCTAGATGGGATGTTGGGAAGGAATTCCTGGCTGGGAGGGTGGGGAGGGGCTGGGATGAAATTCCCAGAGCGGCTGTGGCTGCCCCTGGATCCCTGGCAGGGTCCAAGGCCAGGCTGGACATTGGGGCTTGGAGCAGCCTGGGACAGTGGATTGGGCAGTGACTGGACTGGATGAGCTCTGAAGGTTCTTCCCAACCCAAAGCACTGTGGTTCTGCTCAGAGGGAGTTTTGTGCCTCAGCAGCCTTTCAGGGCTGCAGAACGGTGGGAACACCACTATTGAGGAGTGCAGGGGCATTGATTGCAGCAGAGCTGTGTCAGGGTGGGCTGGGGTGGTGTGGTATGGAGCAGGGAGCTGTGTGTGCAGCAGTGCCTGCAGAACAGCTGTGCAGCACATTGAGCACTCACGAGCCTCCTGCCCTGTCCTGTCCTGTCCTGTCCTGTCCTGTCCTGTCCTGTCCTGTCCTGTGCTGTCCTGTCTCGCAGGCCTGTCAGCCGCCGCCGGCATTGGCGTGGACGACCTGAGGCGCCTGTGCATTCTCAGGATGAGCTTTGTGAAGGGCTGGGGCCCTGACTACCCACGGCAGAGCATCAAGGAGACGCCGTGCTGGATCGAGATCCACCTGCACCGCGCACTGCAGCTGCTGGACGAGGTGCTGCACACCATGCCCATCGCAGACCCACAGCCCCTAGACTGACCCTGCCCTGCCGTGAGGAGGCTGCGCTGTAAAATACGGTTCTGTTTATAACCTCCAGAGATACTCTACTTTCGTTCTGCTTAATCTCCTAAAAACAGGTTGTAAAAATGTGTTTGCCGCCTTGCTCTTAGCAGAAGGAAACTGAACGTGCAGAATTTGGATTTCAGTTATTCTCAGAACTCAATAGTTGTAATACAGGGCTTGAAGTGGAAGGTAAACGCTTTATAGAGACTTCACACTATTGGATTTGTTCCCTTTGAAACTCTCCTTCTCTATGATGGCATCTTGGTGATCAGCCTCATGGGAGCCTTTTGTATGCAGAATATATATTATATATATATTTATATCTGAAAATTCCTTCTAGTAGTTAAAAACATTTACCTTATAGCGACTTTAAAATTCCAACTGATTTGTGATATTCTGTTTAGGGAACAGTAGTTATCAGAGAACTTCTCTATTTTGTTGATGGTCATGTTATGATTTTTCCAGGTTAAAGCCTAGCAGCTGCCAGAAAGTGAGGGGATGACACATACATTGTTGGCATTCTTCGAAAACATCATTTGTTTTAAAAAAAAAAAAGATATCCTAGGTTTTTATTTATATAGCCACGTGAGTTTTAAAACACTAAAGGAAATGGATACTTTCAGTGCTGGTGCTTGGTTTAACATGAAACACCCAGCCTGCAAAACTGCCATGAAATTGCATCATGAGTATCTAATGGCAGAAATGTATTTTCATAATTACTGCTGCCTTCTGTGAATTTACCCAAAAAAAACCTTATCAGGTACTGCAGATAAATTTGGTAAGGTGAAAATATCCTTACCAGGTATCACAGGTAAATTTGCATGACTGTTTTTACTGGCATGGGCCATGAAATCATGTCTCGATATCCATCAGTGTAGGACTGAGTTTTGTACTGTTCACGGTTTCCACTCAGGGCAAGATGGCAAACCTGTTTTTATACCTCTCGGTTATTTTATGCCCTAAGCCATCGGTGACCGAATCAACTGGCAATGACTTTGTATAGAGAATTACAGTAGAAGAACATGCACATGTATCAGCTGTATGACAGATACAACATGTATGCTTTCTCTCTAGCTAGTAGTATAAATAAAAGGATGGAAACCCTGATTTATACAAATTTAGTTTGCTTCCAATATGTAATTCTGCACCTCGAGACCATCGATGGATTCCTTCCCTCTGCAAGGATAGCAGCAGCCAACCATGCTAAGGGTTTTTATTGGGCTGAACTCACCAGGAAACAAGTCCAGCTTCCCTTATTCTCACTGCCTCTCAATAAAGCATGTGCTGAGGATATATATCTGGTTTTGGCAGCTGGATGGGGTGTGAGCAGAGAGCAGGAATAGCTTCTCTCCCAGCTTGTGCAGGGAGCTGGAGGTCAATGAGCAGCAGCAGGAGCTCCCTGTGAGCTCCTTTGGGCACAGATGGATGCTCGAGAGGAGCGCACATCCTGGCAGAGGTTATCCTGGAGCTTTGTGCCAGGGTTCCTGCAGGGTTCCAGGAGTCAGCAGGGGCTCAGGTGCTGCCTTTCCCAGGGCTGGGATCCCGAGGAGGGAGCTGGGAGCTCTCTGTGCTGGCTGTGGGAGCAGAGCACACAGGTGGCTCCAGAGCCATGGCCAGCAGTGGATCCATTTGACCTGGATTGTCATTAACTGGTGCCTTCATCAGGCTAACTCCTCACTAGATCTCTCCCTTTCCTCCCTGCTGTCAGCCTCCTGATCTCTGGCAAAGCGGTGTTTGCTCTTCTCCAAGCTTTTCCTTTAGGGCTGTTTGGTTCTGCTCTCCCCAGTGATCCCAAGACAGCTGCTGCTGTTCTGAAGAGCTGAGTGGAGGGTTCTGACCCCATCCTCGAGCATCCTCAGCTGCAATCAGCCTGGCCGAGTCCCATCCTGGAGCTCTGCAGGCTGTCAGTGTGGCTGGCAGTTCATCCCTTCTGGGCTGCCTCGCTCAAAACCTCCTCTGCTCACCCAAATTGTGTAATTGTGCCAAACTCAGACAAAACTGAGTTTTGCTTCAGCCCCTCGCTGTCCTGCTTGTGTTACATCCTCAAACAATTCACTGGTTGAGGCTGGATTTTTTGGCAGGTGTTTTGTGGGTCTCCACCTGCAGTGGAGTATGTAGATGGCCCAAAATGTTCAGAACAGAACAAAAAAATAGTATCTGATGATTTTGTTACAGGAAATCACTCTATGTACATCAGGAGAAATCTGAGGCAGTAAAAGCTGAAAAGACATTCATCTTCTCCACCAAGCAGTTCCCAAAAGGATGCAATTGCGGCTGCTAAAGAAAAATGAGACAATCTTATTCTTAGTTTTTAACATGCTGTTAAATTAACTTTTGTACTTTTATGACAAGGCATAAAAGGCAGGAGATAATGGGCTGGAACCCTCTTGGCAGCAGCAAACATTGAATTTTTGACAGGCTTGCATTTATGTCTGTGAACTGAGGGAGAGCTGCAGCTCCCTGACAGCTGTGATGGTCCCGTGGGCACTGCCTGCAGGGCTGTCAGGGTGCCACAATTGTCTCTCCAGCTCTGAATCGCTCACATTCAGGTAACCCCAAGAGTATTTATTCAGCCTGCAGCCTCTCCTGCTCCCTGCCTGCCCCATCAGTTGCGTCGATGCAGCGATTGCCCCTGTGTTCCTCACCCTCAGGAACCCTTTGTGCTGGAATTCTTTGTGATTCCGCTCGATGTGCCGGCGAGCTGGGATTGGCACCGCTAGGTTTAGATGGCTTTATCCCTGTTATTGTTGCTTTGGAGACTGAGGGCATTCAGAGTTAATGGTTAGAGATGCAGGAGAGGAAACCTTTCCGCTGGAATGGTTTGGAAGTGTTTGGAACGGTTTGGAAGTGTTTGATTCCAGCAGGAATCCCTGGGGGGAGACACGGCCATTCCCTGCATACCTTTTCTGGGCTTGGTGCAGGTGCTGCGATATGAACCATTCCCTGAGGTTCTGGCCCTGCAGAGCTCCTGGGAACGCCCGGCTGCTCTCTGGAGAGGAGACAGCAGTGTCCCCTGGGTGACTGCAGTGACCCTCACTGACCGCGGTGTCCCTGGGTGACCTCGGTGTCCCTGGGTGACCACTGTGTCCCCTGGGTGACCATGGCATCCCCGGGTGACCTCAGCATCCCTGAGTGACCGCAGTGTCCCTGGGTGGCAGGCGGGGCAGTAGCAGCAGCAGCAGCAGCAGCAGCAGCAGCACGTGGCTGTGTGCCTCATCTCCCAGGCCATCCCCTCGCTGTGACACCCCTGGCACCCACAGCGTCCCCTCTGCGCAGCTCAGCAGCAGCCACCCCCTTCTGCCACCGGGAGCTGCAGAATTCCTGTCCCACACTAGTGCAGACAGGGCTGGCTGGGGCTGCCACCCCCTTCTGCCACTGGGAACCACGAATTCCGGTCCGTGGCAGAGCAGACAGGGCTGGCCGTGGCTGCCAGGCCCTGCTGACGTCATTCACACCCTGAGGGGTCTCTGCTGAGACCCCTTTGGTCTCTTCTGCCCTGGAGCAGTGCCTCGGGCAGGGCTGTGTGCCCCGCTGGAGTCTCTGCAGCAGGGAACGGCTGGGATCACGAGTCCCTGCTTCATGGAACCCCTTGGGGACAGCAGGTGGGACCTCCCCGAGTGGGGTCACACTGCCCTGCAGAAACCTCTTTGCCCCCCATGTGCCCACCGCCTGCCCTGCAGTGACAGTGACCATGCCCCAAACCTGCCCTGCAGTGGCACTGCTGGCTGTTTGTGCCCCAACACCTGCCCTGCAGTGACCCTGTTGGCTGCTCCAGTGGGGCTGAGGGTGTGGGTTTGGACAGGTCCTGCTCGGGACAGAGTGAGCACCCAGGGCTGCGCTGGGGCCGAGCTGAGCCAGCTGCCTGTCACTGTCACCGGCACGGGGTCACTCACCAGCGCTGAGCTGTCCCTCCTGTCCCCATGCAGCTTCTCAGCACTCTGGGCTGGACAGGGACATCAAACCCATGGAAAGCTCTTCCCTGCCATCGTGTGGGATGCTCATTCCCCTTTCCCTGTGTCATCCACCCCACATCCCTCTCCTGATCACGGTTTCTGTGTGCTCCTGGGCTGTGGCCGTGCTGACCCACGGCTGCCTTGTGGGGCTGTGAGGCCCCCAGGACACTGCAGGTGTCACAGGGTGAGCCCTGGTGGCAGCAGGGTCACCGCTGGCAGCACTGCAGAGGCTCTGGCTCCCTTGGCTGCTGCTGTGCCCCGTGAGTGATCATTGCTCCCAAATTGCAGAGCCCCCCACACCAGCTGTCCCTTCTTGCTCCAGCCCCTTTTTCTGCATCCTGGGGAGGATTGGCAGCACCACGAGGTTGTGGTTCAGCTGGAGGGAGAGCTGTGAAGTTCCCATAACCCAGAGCTCACTGTCAGAGGGTTTTTTGCCTAGTTAACAACTTATTTTTTCCAGCCATTGCCTTTTGATAAGCGGTCAACAGAATTCCCAGTAGTTCCTTTGTAGCTTCCTGTATGTTTTTCATTAGACCTAGTTTGTGGATAATATACTGTAGCTAACTTTCCTGAAATTCTGTAACAGAGTATGTTTTTGATTAAAAAAGGTAAGGATTCCAGTCCTTGGCTTCTTTGTTTCATTCAGCAAGAGCTTGTACCCCTTTTCTGCAGGGCTGAGGCCGGGAGAGCTCTGGGCCAGGCTGCAGCCCTGAGGGTCAGTGTGGAGTGGAAGCCCAAGCCAGGCCGATTGTCCAGTGTGGGCCTGCAGCTGCTGCCCATGGGGCGCAGCAGGTCTGTGGGGTTTTCCTGTTGATTGAAATTAATTATTTTAATGTGCTGGCCAGGCTGAGTGTGTGCTGTGGCCTGGGAGGGAAAATCGGGGGCCAAGGCGAGTGCTGTGGGTGAGTGACATTGGGTGGGTGACATTGGGTGGGTGACATTGGGTGGGTGATGTCCCCTGCTGAAAGCTGCCAGGGAGCTCCTCTGCCCCTGCTCTGCACAACCCTTCCCCAAAAAATGAATGAAACACCAACCGGCTCAGGCTGTGGGGTGCAGGGATAGATCAGGAGGCTGCTGATGCATCTCTGACACCTTGGGTTTCCTCTGCTCTCACAGCTGTGTCTCTGATCGCAGGGAGAGGAGAAAGGCAGAGCAGCCCTCTGAGCCGCAGTGATTCCCGAGCACAAGGCAGGGACAGAATTGCTTCTCGGAGGCAGCGCTGGGGCTCTGGAGCAGGAATGAGAGCCCAGGGTGGTGGGATGTGTCCCACTCTGTGCCTGGGGTGCAGCTCTGTGCCCTGCTGCGGGGACAGAGGATGCTGCTGTGGGAGTCACCGCAGGGCCTGAAGTGCCAGGCTGAGAGCCGCGAGATTCCCCCAAAACATCTTCCTGCATCTGCGGAAACACCAAACCCGCAGTTCTTCCCGCAGATTACCGTTTGGCTGCCCAGTCGCTCTGCCAGCCCTCAAGTCACCGCCTGGAGCCCATTTTAGCTGCTGCCCTCTCCGGAAAAGCTTCCCCGCGGCTCCTTCCCGGCGCTGCTGCCAACCTGCTGGAGTGGCTCTTGACACAAAGCCACCCCACGCCCTGCCGCTGCCCGTCTGACCGCCCTGCCGCGGCCCGAGGCTGCCGGCACGAAGCGGATCTGTGCTGCGGGGCTGAGCCGGGAGCGGAGGTCTGAGCGCAGCTCCTCCTGCTCCTCAGCGGCGGATGCAGCGCTGCACTCCCGGCTCGGGCTGTGCTCTTTCCCGGCTCGGGCTGTGCTCTTTCCCGGCTCGGGCTGAGCTCTTTCCTCTCCCCGGGGCTCCACAGACGCACTTCAGGAACAAGCAGTTTGCGTTGCCGCTCGGCGCGGGAAAGGAGAGGCTGCGGGGTCTGGGCTGAGCAAAGCCGCGGAGCTCCCGCGGAGCCCTGCGCGGCTGCCAGCTGTCGGGACAGAGCTGGGACAGAGCCGGACAGAGCCCTCAGCTCAGCCGCGGTCAGCGCGGCCCCACACCCCCAACGCCCTCCGGCCGCCCTGCCCAGCTGCGCGGGGCCGCAGTGCCACATGTCACCGGCCGAGCTGTGCCTCTGCCCCAGGGCTGTCCTGAGCAGATGGCCGCGGGCTGCGGGGGGCTCGGCAGCGCTCCGGGGGCAGCTCGGCCCTCCTGGGCCCACAGGGACTCCAAACAGAGCGGGACGACAATCCGGTGCCAATCGGGCACCGAGCTGCAGACCTTTGAAATCCAGCAAAACCCGGAGGTTTTTGCTTTGCAGGTGTTGGCAGTTTGGGGGTTTTAAATATTTTTGTTCAGTTCCTTTTGATTCACCTGCAGTTGCACTGCGGCAGAGCTGTGCTGCTCCTGGCTGCTCCTGCAGAACGGCATGGGGACAGAATGACACCCCAGAGCTCTCATGGGGCAGGGCTGGTGGCTCCTGGGGGTGACACCCCTTGTGGAGCCTTTGGTGGCTCCTGGGGCCGCTGGGGCTCCCCGGCCTGGCAGGGCTGGCGACAGATGCCACCAGAGCCACCAGGCTGGAGGCAGCTGCAGCTGCACAGTGCTGTCCTGGCGGTGACCACAGCACTGTCTAGCCTTGTGCTGTGGGGTCAAGGTGTCCCTGCCCTGCCTGGGGGTGGGAGACATTCCTGTACCCCTGCCACCCCCTGCCTGCCAGGTTCCAGTCTCATTCCCAGCAGTGACTGGAGGGGCAGAAGATCACTGTCCTGGGGAGCCCTGGGTGGCAGTGGCCTTGTCCTGGCAGGTTTTGGGTCCCTGGGGCCGCGGGGTTGATGCCACCAGGTGTTCTTGGTACTCTGGGCAAGGGGGACAAGAGGGACTCTGGCACAGGCCCAGCCGAGGTGGTGACATGGGGACTTGGTGGCTTTGGGAGCAGCAGCATCCTGCAGTGGGTGAAGGCCATGTGCTGTCCCAGTGCTGTCCCAGTGCTGCTCTTCATGGCCACAGGGGGTCAGTGGCCAGTGGGGACACCTTGGGGTAGTGCCAGGTTTGGGGTGGTGTTGGTGACAATGGGGACACCTTGGGGCAGTGCCGGGTTTGGGGTGGTGTTGGTGACATTGGGGACACCCTGGGGCAGTGCCAGGTGGCTCTGTTGATGTGAAGAGTCAGAGTGAAGATCTTTGTCAAGGGAATGCAGCCGAAGTGACACTGAGCAGCACAGCCAGGCACAGAGGGTGACAGGTGACAGGGCTGGGGTGGCACAGCAGGGCTTGGGGTAAGGCTGTCCTGGAGGCAGAGACATCACCACGGACAGCTGGGCAGTGGTGGCATAGGGGGAGTGACCACTGTGACCACGGGGACACCTGGACAGTGGTGGCACAGGGGAAGTGACCGCTGTGACCGGGGGGACAGCTGGGCAGTGGTGGCACAGCAGATACAGGCCTGGAGCAGCCCAGGACAGCAGGAGGGGAAATGGCCTTGGGTCACCCCAGGGCACTCAGGCTGCACTTTGGGGAAAATTCCTCCGTGCAAAGGGTTGTCCAGCCCCGGCACAGCTGCCCAGGGCAGTGGTGGAGTCCCCATCCCTGGAGGGATTTCAAAGCTGTGTGGATGTGGCACTTGGGGACATGGTTAGTGGTGGCCTGGGCAGTGCTGGGAATGGTTGGACCCAATAGTCTCAGGGCTTTTCCAACCCAAACGATTCCACGATTCCCTGGCTCTCCCAGGGGGCTCCTGGGATCCATGATCACCTCAATCTACAACTTCTGTTCTCAGCTCACGGACCTGGATTAACCCCTCCCTGACTCCAGACAGCTGGACATGAGTGGTGTCCAGCCAGAGCCCCAGCCTTGTCCCCATCCTCATCCTCATCCTCATCCTCATCCTCATCCTCATCCTCATCCTCATCCTCATCCTCATCCTCATCCTCATCCCAAATCCCAAATCCCAAATCCGTTTATTATTTCCTTCACAATCTGCACCCCCAGCTCCTTTAAGCGTTTTGCTGTAAAGTTTCCTTTAAATTTTACCCGAGCGGGATTTGAAAATGAAATTGGTCCAGGGCTATTCTGGGGGAAAACGACCAACAAAAACATTAATTTTTAGATTGTGCCATCACTGCTGCTGCTGCTCCGGGGAGCTGCGGCACAGCAGGGTAGCCCCGAGAGAGCAGAGCGGGCAGAGCTCAGCCCGGGAGCACCGCCGGCACTGTCGGCCTGGCTCCACGCGGGGCACGGAGAGCCTCCGAGGCAGCGATGGAGCTCCGCGATCAGCCCGAGCTGCAACAGAGAGCGGCGACGGCACTCCGTGCCCGAGCAGAGTACCGCAGAGCCCCGCAGAGTCCCGCAGCGCTGTCAGTCCCTGCCCTAGCAGAGCCCCGCAGGGTCCCGCAGAGCCCCGCAGCGCTGCACTCCCTGCCCGGCCGGGTCCCGCCGCTGGATGCCGCAGCAAGCCCCCAGAGGCGTTGCCGCAGCTCCCGGAGCAGCAGAGCCCGGCGGGGAAGGCAGCGCAGCGCTTCAGCAGCTGCAAGGGAAAACTCTGAGTTTAGCGCTTCCACTCAAAAAAACGGTATTAACTGGCGGCGCGGAGCGCGGCGAGTGCCCGTGGCTGGTGGCGAGTGCTGATGGCTGGTGGCGAGCGCTTCCCTCCCCATGAGGGGGAATTCCAGGTGGGTTAGTCACCTCCACAAGCGCTCCTGGGCAGGTACAATAAACCCGGGACGGCAGAGTGGGGAGAGATAGAGCTTCTGGGCCTGGACTCAGCCATGCAGCTCCATAGCCCTGCAGCTCCACAGCCTACGCAGCTCCACGGCCTGTGCAGCTCCATAGCCCTGCAGCTCCACAGCCTATGCAGCTCCACGGCCTGTGCAGCTCCATTGCCCTGCAGCTCCACGGCCTATGCAGCTCCAGAGCTGCCGCAGTGCTCCTTGCCCTGCCGGACAAGCTTTGCGGAGGGTGTGGTGTGGATCTGCCCCGGGAATGATGAGATCCCAAAATCTCTGCTGAGATCCAGGTGTGGATCTGACCTGGGAATGCCAGGATCCCAAAATCCCCACGCTGAGGGTTGCTATCCAGGGTCTGCAGTTGACACCAAAACTGCCCTGAATGGGGCAAACCGGAGTGCTTTGCTCTCCGTGACACTGCTGGTCACACAGACACTGAAAACAAATGCTCTGCTCTCCATCCTTCTGAAGAACAGGGAAGAGAGTTTGGGTTTGGGGACACAGCTGGTGGCTCTAGGGACAGTTTGGGTTTGGGGACACAGGGTGATGGCTCTAGGGACAGGTTGGGTTTGGGGACATGGCCTGGTGGCTCTAGGGACAGTCTGGGTTTGGGGACACAGCTGGTGGCTCTGGGGACAGTTTGGGGACATTTTAGCTGCCACTCCCCACCTCCCCAGACTCCTCAAGTGACATCCAGGCAGCAAAGCATTCAAGTTAATGGAAACAAGTCTTTATTAAGTAACTTTTAATATCAGAAAAATAAAACTCTTGTAATTCTCTTTACAGCAAATATATAATATCAGTGCTTTGGCCGTCATAAGTTAAAGGCCCTTTATCACAAAATATATGTATTTTTTAAACTTTACTCAAATTGAATTTGTAATCCCTATGACCTCCCTACATATACATAACAAAAAGTGTAGCAAAATTAGCAAATGCTATCTAGAGTCGCTCCTCGCTGTCCTTGTCGGTGGTTCCAGACTCGGAATCACAAAATAAAAACCGTTAGCTGTAAACTTCGGTACGAAATGTAACTCTTCAAGTGGAAATAAAAAATAAAGTTTTCTATGTATTTACTAGTTCAACATACATATTTAATTTCGTTTCATCTTTTTTTTCTGGTTTTTTTTCCATTATACTGAGAAAAAAAGCTTTGTCTTGGGAAAATAATGCTTCCAAAAAAAAAAAAAAACCCAACCCCCCAAAAACCCCCACCAAAACAAAAACTAGAAAAAATCCACCAGAACTCCATTTTGCATCTTTTTCTCTTCTTTTTTTTTGGTTTTTCATTTAGTCTTGTCTGTTTTTGTTGTTTTGACATATGCCAGCACAGATTTGGGAACACACTGAGGATGAAAAGCTAGAAACATCCACAGGTTGAAATGCAAGAAGAGCATCTGAGAGACTCTTCTCCTTTTTTTTAAATTTGTGATTGGAAAGACATTTCTGAAATGAAGCAAACTGATTGCAGGGCCACTGTCACGGCTGCTGAGTGATGAGCAATACCAGGGCACACATCTCCCCGTTTCTCCTTTTACTTACTCAAAATAAAATATATATTTGTAACATGGCAAGACAGACACGGATTGAACACAAAGATGCTTCACATTTTGATCTACAGCCTCTCTAGAAGGGGATTTCGAACAGCTTGATTGAACGGAATGTTGGCACCCCGCATGCCCCCCGGGTGGGAATTCCCAATTTTGGGATTCCCGATTTTGGGATAAGAGCAGAACTGGAGCTGGGCCGGGCAGCTCCCCCTGCACTACCCCGCGATCTACGCCTGGACTGGCCGGTGACATCCCCGCCATAAATCAAACCTTGCTACTGAAACAGAACAGAAAGGATTTTGCAGCACTCAGGGATTAGGCATAAGTTGTTGTAGGAAGCAAAAGAAAGTGAATTTCCCCAAACCTGTTTTCCCACACTGGCAGTGTAAAGAAGGCAACGTTGGAAGTGTTGATATATTGGTGATGCCAGGACCCCTCCGTGCCACACAAGGCCTCTGAGCACACAGAGCACTCAGAGCAGAGTAAGGGACAGAGAGAGAGACCCTTTCCTCAGGGACAG
>VZRM01008764.1:957810-976271 GCA_013397955.1 Grantiella picta | reverse complement strand
GTGTGGAATTATCCCTCGTTCATCACCGTGGGCTGCTTGGATGGCTGTGCTGAGTCCTTGGGGACCACAAGAGCCACAAATCTGCTGTTCCCCAGCCAGGGACTGGGCTTGCTTATTCCCTCCTCTCCTTGCACTGCATAAAATCCAGACAGAGAGCTGGAACATGCTGTGAACTCCCCAAAAATGAGCTTTGCCTCCGTGGGCAGCAGCCAGGCTGGGCTGGGAATCTCCTGGGAGATGGTGAGGATATGTAGAAGGACTCCAGGCCTCTTGGGAAGGAGTGGAGATGGCCTCCGAGTGTCCCTCTCCATCTCCCAGCCCTCCAGGCAAGTTCTCTGATCCTCTAGGAGCTCCCCGGACATTCCCAGTGTTCCCAGTTTCATGGGAATGTGGTCCACGAAATGCCCTGAAGGTGATGAGACCACACAAGAGCCAGGACACCTTCAGGGGGAGCAGCTTGAGCCCCACGGGTGCCAAATACCAACAAACCCCAGGTGTTCTCCAATCCCTTTCGAATGGATGAGAGATTTGGGGAGCAGGAGAAGGGAAAAGGAGCTTCCTGCAGGCTCCAGGTGTGACCAGGATGCTCCCAGGCCCACTCTGCGCTGTCACGGGTCTGCTGGACCTCCTGGGACACGTTTGGGAGTGAAAGGAATGAGAAGGAAGTGTCTTTACAAACAAACTGTGAGTCTGCTGGTAAGATAGGGACGATACTGAGAGAAAGAAGAAAAAATGGGAAGGAATTACAGAGGAATTCCACTGATTGACTTACCCAAAACTGTGTTAGTAAGCTACAAAAACAGAGACACATGGAAAAGAAGAAGGAGGAGGGATATTAGAAGGGGATCTGTATTAGGCAATTCGGGAAGTCTGTACCTCTCCAGTACCTCAGCCAATGGGGGAAGAGAGGGAAATGCAGCAGGAAAATCAGGATAAAAGAAGCTGTGTCCTCTATTAATGTGAGAGACCCCATGGGAAATGCCCACGACCTCTCCTTTTATTCACGAATAAAGTTCCAGGACTCCTCTGTCTCCTTGTTGGACACAAACCTCTGGTGTTTGTGGATTCATTTCCCCGACAGGAGGCACTGGGCACAAAGCACAAGGGCAAGGAGGGAACACACAGCCCTGATCCCATGGGATGTCCCTCTGGAGCTCAGCCAGCTCTGTCCTCCCNCAGCAGGAAAATCAGGATAAAAGAAGCTGTGTCCTGTATTAATGTGAGAGACCCCATGGGAAATGCCCACGACCTCTCCTTTTATTCACGAATAAAGTTCCAGGACTCCTCTGTCTCCTTGTTGGACACAAACCTCTGGTGTTTGTGGATTCATTTCCCCGACAGGAGGCACTGGGCACAAAGCACAAGGGCAAGGAGGGAACACACAGCCCTGATCCCATGGGATGTCCCTCTGGAGCTCAGCCAGCTCTGTCCTCCCTGCCGCATCCATCCCAAACCCCCGGGGAGCCCAAGGGATCCCCCAGCCCGTTCATCACCCTCCGAGAAGCACCGAAGTCTTCAAGAACCTGTCAGCCATGAGGAACTCGAGCATTTCAGCTTGTCACCATTTCCAAGAGATATTGGGGGGGAAAAAAATCCAAGGAAGGGAGGTGCTGGAGGAGGAGGAGGAGGAGGAATATAAATGGCACCGGGAAGGAGGGAGATGGGAGACAGCAAAGCGAGGAGGGGGCGAGGCTGTGCTTGGAGCGCAGCAATTAAAGCCACCCTGAGCTCACCCAATTAAACCGACTGGAGAGAGGAGGAATCCCAAAGGATAATTTCCCCGCAAATTGCTCGTTTTTCTCTCTCAGTCTGCGGCGCTGGAACGCTCTCGTGTCAGTCAAGCCACGCAGCCGAGCCCTGGGGAGAGCAGAGCTGCTGGGAATGGGGCAGGGAAAAGGCATCGCTTCCCACGGAAGTGCCATAAATCCGAGTGGATCTGAGCCAGAGCTCCTTCAGAGCGCTGGGAAGGGGCGGGAGCAGGAGGGGTGGGGATGGATGGAGACCCTGCCTGGCTGGAATTCCACCCTGACCCTGCCTGGCTGGAATTCCGGGGGAGCACCGTGTGACCTCTGGTGCCTTCCCAGTCCTTCTTCCCCTCCTTCTGCCCTCATTCCCTGCTCCCTAACCCTCAGTCCCATCTCCAAAAGCAACTTCCCCAGTCCTTCTTCCCCTTCTTTAGTCCTCATTCCCTGCTCCCCAACCCTCATTCCCTGCTCTCTAACCTTCATTCCCCTCTCCTAAACCTCCCCCAGCCCTCATTCCCCTCTCTGGAAGCTCCTTCCTCTTCCCCAGCCTTTATTCCTTGCTCCTAAGCCATCATTCCCCTCTCTAGAAGCTCCTTCTTCTCCCCCAGTCCTTTTCCCCCTCCTTCTGCCCTCATTCCCTGCTCCCCAACTCTCATTCCCTGCTCCCTAACCCATTGTCCATTTTGGGTGTTGTGGCAACACAGATTCTTTCCCATGGGAATTTTCTCTTCTTCTTCCCGTGTTTTTGTAAGTAAAGTTTTAATGTTATCGAAACGGTCTTTGGAAGACAGGCGGTTCAAGCCTGGCCAATCGGCCTCGGGGGAGGTTTTGAATTGGCCCAATCCGGACGACCTGTGAAGGTCTATATATGTCCTTAAAATTAAATAATGAATTCAGAATTGTGTCCACCTGAGAATCTGCCTGGACTCTTCACTCCGCTAGCGGTTCAACAGCGACAGGGTGTAGCCTCTCCAATAGGCTCTGCCTGCCCTAAACGCGCAGGAAGACCTTCAATAAATATAACTGCTTTTTATTCTCTCAACTCTGCCCATCCTCTCTTTTAGGTAAGCCCATCAAGGCATCGCCACAGCCTGAGGGAGCACCAGAAAAACCGCACACCTTTATTCCCCTGGCCCTCCAAAGCGCCCCCACTCCACCCGCGGGGGCAAACCCGGCTGGCTGCAGAGATTAACGACCTTGGCAAAATGTAATTACAGCCCGGGCTGGTAATGACTGCGTATTCTCGCTGTCGATGCGCCTTAATTGAAAACGAGTGGGCGACTCGCGTGGCAGTGGAGTTGGCTGCAAAGCCCCGGCGCTGTATTAATTGTAGTAATTAGCAGTCATTTTAGCTTGGAGTCAGCTATAAATAGGGGGTCCATTCGCTTAGCAGAGAGCGGGATTTAAAATGCAGGTAAAAATCCCAATTCTCGGCGTAAATCGCTTTTCTCCCCCAGCACCCTAAAACTGCGATGCTGCTTCGGTGAGTTTGGCTTCCAAAGGGAAGTGATCCCGTTTTTTGGGAGCTCGGGATGGTCTCAGCAGCCCGGGGGCACCTCGGGACAGAGGCTTGTCCCCAGCAGTGACACTCTGGACCCTCAATCAGCTCCTCACCCCACGCTCAGGGGTTGGGATGTGCTGGATAAACCCCAAAATCCACATGGTGCAGAGCAGACCGCAGAGTTCTCCATCCCTGTCCCGGAGCAGTTGGAATGCTGCAGGGACATTTTTTGGGGAAAAGAAAAACCACCCAAGGTGTGTAAAGAGACAGGAAAAGGGAATTAAACTCCATCCCAAGCAGGCACCGTGTGATTTTGGGGATCCCATGGCCCCGAGCACGCTCTGGAGCTCTCAGCCCCTTCCCGCCACGCTCCATTTATTTGATTATTACCAAAGGAAGGACAAGCGAGAGAGGAAGGAGGAATAATCTCTTATTAATGCGGAATCGCTAAATTACAGCCTGCGCGAGCAGGGACAGAGTAAAGCGCTAAAATAAAAGCCTGGCTCCGAGAGATCCCCGAAGCAGAGCCATTAAAAATTAAAAAACAAACACAAAAAAAATGCCTTCGCACTGCTGGGCAGCCCTTGATTTAGCAGGGAGCATCCCACCCCTCTGCCTGCTGCTGGGCTGTGGAATTGTGGGGAATTCCTGAGCGGGGAAAAACGATCTTAAGGAATAAGAAAACAATTTAAAAATAATTTTAAAAAATAATAAGAAAGAGGGGAGAGAGGAATGAACAGGCCCTTGATCCCGGGCTTTGTGAGGAGTTCCTGCTAATGATGTTTCCCCTGCAGCAGTGGGGACGCCGTGACTCACCAGCAAGGCCAGCCCAGGACACGTCCCCATCCCACAGGAGGTGTCACCGCCACGTCACACTGTCACACAGCAGCACGAGGGGGTGGCCGAGGCCAGCAGGGCAGGAGGGGGCTGGGCAGGGAGGGGACAGTGGCCTCTCCGTGTGACCAAACACATCCTGGGGACCCCAAAGCCATCCCGGGCAAAGGGAGGAGCATCTTCCCCACACCCTGTGGCTCCAGCCCAGCTCCAGGCTCTCCTCGGGCTGGAAACAACATAACTTTTAAAATTTTTATTTTATTTCTCTAGCCAAGCTTGGTTTGCCTTTGCCTTGGAAAAAGGAATTTTCTTATTATTTTTTTTTAAGGGATGTAGCACCACTCTACGCAGATGAATTTAGTATTTTGGCAGATTAGGAGTAACCCAAAAATACCCAAAAAGATAAAATCCACCACCAAAACATCAACGGCTGTCCATGAACATCTACCCCAGACCTGCCTCTGGCAGAGCTGAAGACATCCAGTCTGGAAAAACCTGATAAGAAATCAAGGAGTGAAGACCTAATTAGCATCAGAGGCGAAGAAATCCGGATCCAGTAAGAAACCAAATATCAAGGGCTGTGCAACTTTGGACCAATGAACATGAAACCAATGGAGTTCCGTGGATTTTAACTGTATAAAGTTTGGGGGAAACCTGGTAAAATTCACGTGTCATGGGATGATGAGATAATTTCTGTGGCACATCCTGGCCAGAAAATAAAGTAATGCCTTGACTCCCTAATATTAAAAATGTTGTTGGAGGGTTTTTTGTCCTTTCCATGGTTTTGGTGATGCTTGGACCACCCCAAACCACAGGTGACCCTCTGTGTGATGCCACCAACCTCAGGAGCAAAACCCTGGAGCTGCCAGAGCCTTGTGTTCATCAGGATTCATCAGGATTCTTGCTAAATCCGGAGAAAAAAGCCACACAGGGTATTTCCTGGGGTTTTCCCACACCCATGGTGAAAGGATTTTCTTCCCAGTGCTTCCCTCTGCTCCCAGAGGCTCCTCGGAGCATTCACAGGAAAATCCAGAGCGAAAGTCAGTATTTTTACGTCCATCCCAGCTGGAATTATCCTGTGGCAAAGAGCTGGGAGGAACCAATCAATAACGAGGGGATTCTTCACAAAATTCTTCTTCACACCTGGAAAATTCTTCTCAAGGCTCATCAGAGGCAGGGAAGCTCAAAGCAGGTGATGCACGGAGCCTCCCCTGCAGGAATTAAAGGAAAATGTGGAATTCCCACAGCTCAAAACCCCTCAGGGGCAAATCCTTCGAGGGATGTGGCTTCCCAAAACCCTCCTGGAGTTCTGCCCTCTCCGAGGGAGCTGTGGCTGCAGGAGCTTCACGAGCTGTGCTCTGAGAGCTGCCTCTCAACACCTTGCTTATCACGAGAAGGACAGGAGAATTATTAAAAAAAAAATAAATGAAATAACATGAAAACAAATACACAAGCAACTTCGGCATGGAAGGCAGGGCAGGCCTGATCTTTTGCTTGACTTGCTCTGGAAATTGCTTCTCCACTGCCCGTTTATGCACATTAATTGAACGTCTGGCCCCGCTGAGCGTCTGTTTAAGCCCTCAATCAATCCCCTCCCGGACGACTGGGAGATCAATAGGGTGGTAATTTAATAAAGGACGTTTTCAGTCGGCTTTTTAAAAGCCACGGGATTTGATTCTTCCCTAATTTTTACGAAGGGGGAGAAGGGAAGAGTGGGAGAAGAGATCTGGGTTTCTCCTCCAGCAGCAGCGTTCTGGATCAGGCTGTGGTGAACTCCTCAGCTCTCCTGGCTGCTCCTCACCCTTCCCAAGATGTGGGACAGGTGACAAACACAGTGCTGCTGTGACTCTGCCGCCCTTAAAACCTTCACAGCATGGGGACATTAAAGGGACATGAAAGATTTCTAGGAAGGAAGTTTTAGGATCACGTTTTAGGATCATGCACTTCCCAGGAGCAGCTGGAGAGCACCAGGAGCTTTGCTCCTCCTGTCCCTCACCAGAACAACGGGACATGGGGGAGAATCTGTCCCCAAATTCCAACCCTGGCACCACAAGGATCACTCCTCCAGCACCTCCAGAGATCCCAGGGCAAGCAGAGTGCTGGGAGTGACAAATCTATGTCCTGTTGATGCCTAAAATTGCTGGAAAAAATTTTGAGCCGCAGACAAGTAGTATAGGAAAAAAGGTATTACCTTGGTTTAATAGGATTCCAGGTGCACCACGATGACCAAGAGAGAGCCATATCCCCGTATACAATTTTATGGACTCCCTAGATTAGCATACCTATCTAAAATTTTCCAGTGAGGAGTCCAACAAATGAAGTAATTGCCTCCTTGTTAAAATTACCTCCTTCCAAAACGGTTACAACTTAGTTTACAAAAACATGTCGCAGCGATGTGGCTCTTTTCAAGGTTGGTGCCTCATGCTCTTGAGGTTGTGGAGATTGTTTCGTCTTCCCCAAAGAATTCTGAGCGAGGCAAAAGATTAAGATACAGAGAGTAAGGTTAAGATACAGAGAGTAAAAAGTACAGGAGTGGGGAAGGGTATAAAGGATATAAAAGAATACAAAAGTATAATGAAAAAAAGGACAAAAAACCCATCAGGCATCACTGTGGGTTTTTCCAGGGGGAGAAGCTGCCCAGTTTGGGAGCTGTTGGTGCCTCAGGCGCTCTGTCCTTTGCAGAGCTTTGTCCAGGAGAAGCAGCAGATCCACGCTGGATGTTTCATCCCAGGGCTGGAAAACCAGAGGTGGAGAAGCTCCTTTGGAATCCCGGAGTGTGTTTGCCAGGCAGGAATTCACATCCTCCTCCAGCCCTCTTTCCTTGTGCTGCTCTCCAGCCCGGAGCTGATCCCTGCTGCCCTCGGGTGCTCTGATGCCTGATGGGTTTTTTGTCCTTTTTTTCATTATACTTTTATATTCTTTCATATCCTTTATACCCTTCCCCATTCCTGTACTTTTTACTCTCTGTTTATAACCCTTGTCCCTTTGCCTCGCTCAGAATTCTTTGGGGAAGACGAAACAATCTCCACAACCTCAAGAGCATGAGGCACCAACCTTGAAAAGAGACCCCATCACCGGGACAGGTTTTTGTAAACTAAGTTGTAACCGTTTTGGGGGGAGGTAATTTTAATAAGGGGGCAATTACTTAATTTGTTAGACTTCTCATTAGGGAATTTTAGATAAGTATGCTAATCTAGGGAGTCCATAAAATTGTATACGGAGGAGAGATCGCTCTCTCTTGGTCATCGTGGTGCACCTGGAATCCTATTAAACCAAGGTAATACCATTTTCCTATACTGCGTGTCTGCGGCTCAAAATTTTTTACCAGCATTTTAGGCATCAGCTCCAGCCCTGCTGCTGTCCCTGCCCTGCCCTGGGACAGCTGTGACAGCCCTGGCACAGCCACACTCCCCTGCCCAACCTCCACCTCACCCCCGGCCGTGTTTCATCTCCCGGAACCGCTCTCTTCACAGCCATCCTCTCTAAACCCTTTATCTTCCTCCAGGCTGCAGCTCCCTCCCTCTGCTGCTCCTCCATTCCCTCCCTGCGATGCTTTGCCCACAGCGCTCTGGATTCCCGAGCTTTGGGCAGGGAGAGGATCACATTCCTGCGCTTTGCTTGGGATTTAGGATTAGGATTATTCCCAGTCCTGGCCACACATCCCAGGGTTGCTTTTCCCTGCTAATTCACCCCAAAGCCCACTTTGCCCACACTGGTTCTGCCCAGCACCACCCGATCATTTTCTCATCAATTAAATCACGTTCTAATTAATATTATTCGTGTTCTCCCAACCTCACACACCTCAGCTCCTGCCACAGCCAGGTCTGTGCTCGGGGCAGAGAATTCCTGGCCCCAAAACTGTCCCCGGAGAGAATTCCTGGCCCCAAAACTGTCCCTGGAGTGAGGCTCAGACACTCTCCCTGCACAGCAGCCACACGGGAGAGGAACCGGAGGAGCCCAAACCTATAAATAAAAGCCATGAATTAAACAAAACTCCTGCTGTTTTCAAGGGTCAAACGAATCCTCGGTCACTTAGAAATATCAGCTACTCCCCCAGACAGAAGTGGGGAATAACAATCAGTGTTTGTCATCACTTTGGTGCGTTGAGTGGCATTTTGAAGGTCCAAACCTCACCCTGCTGGGAGTGTGGAATCTTCAGCCCACGCTGAGAAACACCAACCTCCCCTGGAAAAAGGCAGGTGACAACTGCCCCAGTTTCAAAGCTGGAATTTTCCCAGGGAGAGGTGGATTTGGCATCCTTCGGCACAGGCAGATCCCAGTCCATCCTCCTGCCGTCCCAGAGCCCCACACAGCCCACGGACAGCAGGACCCTTCTTCATTTGGCCTCCCAAATTCCAGGTCCTCTGAAACCTTTCCAGCTCCCTAATTTCCCTCCAGTTGCCCAAACCAACCTCAGGGCACAGTGGAGCTGGGAAGGTTGTGCTCACCCCATCTCAACTCCCCAAAATCCAGCGGCCAGTCCTGTCAGGAGTGAGGAAAACACGGGAGGTGAGGGATTTGGGATGCTTTGCTGCCAATCACAGCCAGATTTTTCATTTCCAAGCTGGGAATAGGTGGGAAAGGACCCAATTCAAGCTCCATCCTGCTGGAATAAAATAACTCCACAAAATCCCAGAAGCACAGAGCAGTTTGGGTTGGAAGGGACATTAAAGATCCTCCTGTTCCAACCCCTGCTGTGGGCAAGGAAACTTCCAGGGAATCTCCTCCAACACCATCCAAGCTTGTCGGTGAAGAATGAAGAACTCAAGCTGGAGCTGCACTCCCAGCCTGGCGTTCCTGGCACGAGAAACTCCTCCAGGTGATGCTGAGGCTTTGATTCTGGAGCTGAGGACTCCTGGCAGCACTTCCCACCGGGCACCAGCAGCAGTTCCTTGTTTTAACACACAGGCAAGCCTGGAGAATGAAGGGAAACCCCTAATTATCAGCTCAGGGGCTCTTCTGTCCCTCTGTCACTCACTGAGTGGCACAGATTTTCTTGCAGGTGTCAGATTTTCTTAATTCCTGCTCTCCTTAATTGGCCCCACTGTTAACAGCAGATGAAGCCTTTGTTTTTCTGGGGTTTTTCTGTTCACCTCCTTCCCTCTTTCCTGTCCCAAACATCCCAAAGCCAGAGATTCCTGTGGAAGGTGAGACCCCCTGGGATGGAAACTGCGATTAAGGACAAGATGTTCACCCTAAAATCCTCCTGGAGCCTCGGGATGCACTGAGGGATGAACTCCAGACCGCTGGGGCTCCTCCTTTATTTTTAAAAGGATAAATATACTGTGAAAAGGGGTGTTCTAAAGAGCAAGGAGCATATCAGGCTTTATGAGGACATGGAAAATCCTGGCAAATCTCAAATTCAGGCTTTGTAAATGCTCCTGACCCCTGAGGTGGCCCAGCTGAGAGCCCCCAGGATGTTGTGGAGGCTCCAGGATGGGATCCAGCGCTGGGATCCAGCAGCTCCTCCCTGCCAGGACACCAACCCAGCCTGGCAGATGCTCTGAGCTCAGACCTGCAGGCACATGGAGCTTTTCCAGTCCCAGGTTCCCAGGAAGACCTTCAGAGTGAGCAGCACTGTCAACAAATGTATTTAAATTACATTAAAAAAAAAAAAAAAAGAGCCAAGCCAAACCCAAACCTGATGTGCTTTTAAATTGGAAAATAAATTAATCGCACAGGAGACGGAGAATTATTAAAATCTACGTAGCCTTCCACGTTTTGCTCCCAAAATGAGGAGGTTGGATGCTCAGCTGGGGTAAATCTGCTGGAAGTGACATTTGTGTTAATGATCCTGCCCTGATTTACACCACGGGAGGAATTGCCTCCCTCCCTGCACATCTGTCCTGCGAGAACCAATAAATCAAACTTGAACAAAAAAAAAAATATTCAACCACCATTTATTCTGCTTAATTATTTAAACTTCAGATTCTGGAAATAATAAAGGAGTAATAAAGAAGAGATTTACCATCGAGCACAATTGCTGGGAGCACTCCGGGTAATTTCCTCCTTCACGTTTTAATCTCTCCCTCGCTTTCTCTTCCTTTTTGCCTCGCCAAATTGAATCAATTTGTTGAAGTGGTTGCCAAAATGCTTCGCTCTGGTGTGCTGGTGGGGATGAAGAGGAACGGGCTGCTCTGTCCCCTGTGTCCCCCCCAGGTCCCCCTGCTGAAGAAGGTCATTTGGTCACAAATCGGAATGGTGACGACTGATGGAAGGCAGATGTGGCCTTGGACGGCGATGGATTGGGGGGAAGATCCAGCCAAGAGATCCCAACTCCCAAAGATGGGCTGCAGAATGAAAAATTCCTACAGAAACCTGGCTGAGCTTCCACAGCAACCTCAAAAAGTTGGGATGGGCAGAGCCAACTCGTTTTAAAAGAGACTTTCCTTGAGCTGAACCTCCTTCCCCATCGCCCAAAAGACACCAGGGGATGGTTTCTGGATTTTTGGAGCTCTGAGTGCTGGTGGCCTTGGACAGCTCCATCTCTCCAGGCCCCATCAGGACCTCACCACCCGGACTAAAACCCACCTGGAAAAATCACACTGCGCTTCAGCTGCCAGAGTGGCAGTGCAGGAAAGGAAAATATTGCCCAGGAGCTGATGGGGGAGGTCCTGAGGACACAGGGCTTGGGTCAGGGAGGGTCCTGCTCTCCCACAGCCACTGGGGCTGCAGGACCTCGACAGGAACAGGAACAGGAGAAGGAGCAGGAAAAGAAACAGGAACAGGAGCAGCAGCTCCCCTCACCAGGGTGGGATGCTCATCTGATGCCTTGATGAGTTTACCTGAAACAGAGGCTGGACAAAGTCAGGAGAATAAAAAGCAGTTATATTTATTGAAGCAGTTATATTTATTGAAGGCCTTCAAGGTGCATTTAAGGCAAATGCAGCCCACCCAAGGGCTACACCCAAAATGGACCAAGTCTGAGTTTTTCATATTTTATGAGTTCTGTCCATTAACATATTGAGCCTCAATTCTCTAATTACATCTTCAGGTGATGATGTCAATCACCCCAAGCTTGCTCCCCCCAATTCACTGTTGTTTACATATCCTGGGGCTGTGAGGCAGCAAAAGTGTCCTTGGATTCCCAAATTAGAGGAATTATTTTGTCTAAAAACTCTGGGAACAGAAGTTGTAGCGCTTTATATGGAATCCAGAGCTACACACTAAAACTGCAGATACACGAAAAACACAGAAGCTAAAATCCTAAGGCATCAATTGCAACCCCCAGAACGTGGCAAATCCCCCCCAGCCCCACAGCAAAGCAATGCAAGACCCTGACTAGACCCCCCCAGTCCCTCCCACTGCCCTGGCTCCATTCCCACATCCTGGAGGATGCTCCAGCAGCTCCCACACCTCCTCCCCCAGTCCCTGCCCTATTTCCCGAGCTGCCCCGGCAGTGATCAGCACCATATGCCGCAGATCCCACAGGTTCTCGCAGCCCCGCGGGAGCAGGCAGGGAGGTGACAGCGCTCACATGTCACACCCAGGCTCGGCACTGTCACAGCCAGGGCGAAGCTGCCGCCACCTCCCCGTGGGATGATCCAGCCCAGCGAGAGAGCAGCGTTCAGGGCAGATTTGGAAGGAGAAAGGAGGTCAGAAATTCCTGCTCAGCCCCTTCCTGCTGATGCCGGAGTGATTTTTGACTTTTAGAATTTGTAACCTTCCCAGAACCTTTGTGGATGCTCTTCCATAACTGCCCCTGGAGCTCCAGTAAAGATCCACTTTTTAAACACCTCCTATGCTAAAATTATCTCGAGTTTCATTCCTGGGTTGAAAAAGGCAACAGAACCCCCGTGGGAGAAGCAGTTCAGCCCCTGCCAGCAGCTCTGGGGCTGCACATCCTGGGCCAGGCTGGAGCTCTGCGCTCTGTGCTGGGAGGAAGAACCAGAAACAGAGGCAAACAGGTCTTTCGAGGCATAAATCCCACCCAGGATATCTTTCTGCAGTGCTGAAGGAAGCAGCAGCTCCACCTCCCCAGGCCCTGATCCATGGGATGCTCCTGCCCAGGTGATGGCAGAGAGAGAGCAGCGTTCAGGGCAGATTTGGAAGAAGAAACAGGCCAGGAATTCCTGCTCAGCCCCTTCCTGCTGATGCCAGAGTGATTTTTGCCTTTTTTCTTTTATATATTTCTTCCCAGAACCTTTGTGGATGCTCTTCCATAACTGCCCCTGGAGCTCCAGTAAATATCCACTTTTTTATTATCTCCTATGCTAAAATTATCTCGAGTTTCATTCCTGGGTTGAAAAAGGCAACAGAACCCCCGTGGGAGAAGCAGTTCAGCCCCTGCCAGCAGCTCTGGGGCTGCACATCCTGGGCCAGGCTGGAGCTCTGCGCTCTGTGCTGGGAGGTAGAACCAGAAACAGAGGCAAACAGGTCTTTCGAGGCATAAATCCCACCCAGGATCTCTTTCTGCAGTGCTGAAGGAAGCAGGACAAGGCACGAGCTCCACATGCTGATTTTGGAACCAATTCCAGGACAAACACAGCGCTCAAAGAGCAGCAAGGCAGTGCCAGGGCACAGGCACCAGCTTGAAAAGTGAAAAAAAAAAAAAACTATTTGAGAAGATTGAAAACTCCAGATAACAGCACAGACCCCGATTCCCACAGAGCTCCATCCCCAAATTTCCAGCCTGAAAGCTGAACAAACAAAGCCACAGCTAAGGATGCACCAGAGCCAGAGACCCCCAGTCCCACCCTTTCCTCTTCCCAGAGCCACGGAAATGAATTAAAATATAAAAATTCCGGGGGGAAATTATTCACCATGGAGATTCGGAGAGACAGCAATTAATTAATAAAAACAAGTATTGCTAATACCGGGCTTTCACACAGCCCTTTAAATTGCAAATTCCTCCCGAAGCGTGCATTATTAATTAAACTATTTGCATCCACCGTGACCCTCGGATACCCTTATTTATCCTGACAAATAATTTTTTATTTATCCTGACAAATCTTTTTTTTTTTTTTTTATGCTGATAAATAATTGGTGGAGAAATGTAAGGCTGGCACCGAGGCCTGGCCTGAGCCCGCTGCCTGCACAGCCCTGTCTGTCTCAATCAGCCTCAACCCCCCTGGGCCCCCCCAGCCGATTTTCCCAGCCTCTCTGAACACAAACAATTCTCCATCCCACTTCCTTCCAGAAAAAACGCCGCGGTTTTGGAGGAGCCAAAGCCCGGGGCGGTTGGAGGGGCTGCGTGGTGATATCAGACACGGCCAGATGGATGGTTGGGCTCTGTCCCTCCAAATGCCACCAGAGAGCCTGGATGTGCAGCTGTCATCCCCAGACCCTGCAGGATTTTAGGGGGACAGAGGAAAGCTCTGTCCTGGCTTGCTGCCGGACAGGACAGGCTGGGGTTTGGGGCTTTGGCAGCCCTTTAAGTGGGAAATTTTGGGGCAAATTGAACAATTTGGGGCAAATTGCAGAATCTGGGGCTCTGACATCCCTCAAATTCCAGGCACAGCCAGGGCGAAGGCGAGGTTCTCAGCTGCCTGAAAAACCCAGGGCAGAGCCCAAGCTGGAGGAAAACGAAGCAGGAATTCCCTGTAGGAACCAGAACAGCATCCTGGGGACTCCAGCCAAGCTCTGCCATCCCCCAGCGGCTCCATCCAGGCTTTTCCCGACGGAAAACCAACCCTTCCATCATCCCATCCCTCAGAGGGGAATTCCTGACCGTGAGGGAGAGCCCCATAGCTCTGATAAACCATTCCCTCCTGGAAAAGAGCAACTGATTCCCCAAAAGGAGCCTTTCCTCCTCCCGGTCTGGCTGCTCTTTTTTGATTTTTTAGCCTTTCCTGTGCCAGAGGTTTGGTCTCTCCTGCCGTTTCGGGCAGGTTTTATAGGATTTAAGGTGTGAGGCATCCCCCATGCCAACCTGGAGAGGCACAAGGGACGGGGCGAAGCTGGACTTGCACTGAATCTGTTCTCGTTTTCCCCTCGTTCTGCCCCAAAAATCCACCTCAGCCTCCCCCAAACCCATCCCAGCGCTGAAATCTTCGCTGCTCCAGCGGGTCCGGCTCTTTGGTGTGTAAATTACAATAATTTCCATGCGCTGGGAAGGGAGGGGGAGGCAGCGCTGGATGGCAGCCTGGCTGAAAAATGACACCGAGCTGCTCCAGCTGTTCTCAGCCATCACTTTTGTCGGGTTTTAAGTGGTCCTTTAAAGCGGCAGCGATCGCTCACGGGGGGATTCCTGCTCCTCCTGCCCCAGGCCGAGGGTTGGAGCTGAGATCCCTGCCTGGGAGGTGAGGCAGAGGAGGTTGGGAGGAAGGATTTGCTTCTCCAGGGCATGGGAAAGGTGCAGAAAACAGGACAGCAGGACGGAGGGGACAGAGGGGACAGGCAGAGGGGACAGCACCTGCTCCTGCTCTCGTGGCTCTGCTGCAGCCCCGGGTTTGCAGAAAGCCCGTTTGCAGGAACTGCAGAGCCAGCAGCAAGCGTCACCTGCTGTGGAAATTAAAATCCAGCTCCGGGGGAGGCTGTTTTCCCTCAGCGCCTCACCTGCGACAAAACTCGCTGCGATCAGTTGGGGTTTTGACATCCTTCCACCCGGGGTAGAGAAACGAACAAAACCAGGAAAGAAAAAAGGGGGGAAAAAAGGGAAAAAAAGAAAAAAAAGAAAAAAACCCCAACAAACTAAACCCCCGGCCCAGCACCAAAGCGATTGATCCTGTCAGAAGCAGGAAAAAGGCACCCAACGGAATCACAGAGCGAGAAGTTGCAAAGCAGCAAGAGGTGACAAGTAATTACAGAACAGGGAAATGCAGAGGGAACTCATTTGGATGAGCAGCGACTGATGAACGGGCCCAACATTTATTTTCTATATTTATGGCCTGGCATCACGGAAAATTGATACAGAGCAGCCCGTATACAACATGGCTGGTGACATGTTCAGCAAATGAAGAGGCTGGGAGGAAATCGAGCTGAATTATCCCTGCTGCTCCTCAGACCCCCCCGCGCCTCTCCCATCCCTCGGAGGGAGGAGCAGGGGTGGCACAGCAGCGTGTGGCACCTCGGTGTCCCAGCCAGGGTGACAACCAGGTCACGCCCTGGTGGCCGTCACCTCCTGGGTGGTGGCCATGGAGCTCTGTTGTCATCACATCAGCCCAGGTGATGCTGAGAGCTCCCTGTGCCAAACCCTCCTCCGAACCATCAATTTGGAGGTTAATTGGGGTGCGATTGAGCCCGCGACCCTCCCACCCGAACCCCCCAGCACCTCACAGAGGCGCTTAAACCGGAAAGGATCCCACTCCCTCTCCTTCCACCTCGCTGAAGAGCGTTAAACGTTAAAATTAACATTTCAGCTCTCTGCCCTCTGAGGATTGAGCTGGATTTGCTCCGGAGGGAGAAGCGCCAACTCCAACCCATCCTGAGGATGTAAAGCAACATCCCCAGGGTACCGAGGGCTGGAGCATCCCGGGGACAGCCCGGAGCTCTCACCGAGCCCTGGAATTCCCGAGATAAAAGCAGCACCATGAAAGGCTCCCAATCGCTCAGCCAGCCGGGGAAAGGCTGTGCCCACAGGCGGCTCTTCCCGGGGATGAAAGGCGGCGGCGGCTTTGATGGAAAACTCAGTGTTCGCGAACAAAAGAGGCGGCGAGGAGGCTGCGACTAGCAGGGGACACTGCTCGGGGACAGGGGGACACGGAGACCCCCAGGAGATGGGGAGGGAAGAGGGCAGAGCGCGGAGATTCAGCGGAACACACCGCGGTGCCGCGGTTTCCACACCGGCGGGTGGCTTTTTATAGAAACTGCTCCGAGTTCGTTCCGAGCGGATCAGCAGAAGCTTCCCAGGTGCTCGGAACAGACCATCCCCTCCTGGTTTGCCTTCACCGGTGCCAGCTCTCGTCAGGATCTTGTGCTTCGTGCCGCAGCCTGACCGGGGTTAGCACAAAAAGGAGCTGAAAGGAGAAAGGCTTTAAATGGGCTGAGAACGGAGCACTCGAGTTCATCCAAAGAGGGTTTAAAAATTCATCATTCCCGTCCATTCACTGCGCTATAAATGCTTCTTTCTGCCGCAGTTTCCTGCTGTCACCCAGGCTGGGCGCACCTGCAGTTGTCCCAGTTCTGCTCGGGGGTGACATGTGCCCTTCCCTGTGCCCGGGACATCCCCTCTGTGCCACCTCCACCTCACAGCTCGTTCCAGGGCTGCCCAGATGTTGTCAGCACAGCTGGAAGGGTCTGGGACGCTCCAGCCCCCCATGGCAGAGGGTCAGCAGGTGCCCCAAAAATGCCATTATCAGCCCCAAGTGTGAGCAGGGGGAACTAAAACCCCACCCAGCTCCCCCTGAGCTCGACAGAGCCCCTTGAAGAGGGACACCGGGTTATGAAACACGGGCGATTTAAATGCAAATGAGCGAAAAAACCCCACAACTTCCTTTATTAAAATGGAAATTGCGCTTCAAGCCGCCGCCTGCTCCCGACAGCCCCGGGGTGTCCTGGTGCCACATCCTGTGCCACCACCTCGTCCTGTGCCACCACCTCGGCGGTTCGAGGGGGACAGAATCCCATGGCCAGGTGGCTCCAGGGAAGTCGCTTCCAGCCCGGCTGTCTCCTGCACATTCCACGTGGCTGAGAGGTGTCACTCTGCTGCAGCTTTGCGAGATCAGCTGTCCCCGAAGCGCTGTGCTGAAGGGAATAATTATTGTTTTCCCGCTCGCCGAGATCTCTCCACAAAATTTGCTCCTGTAGGAGTAGAAAAGGGAAAATTTAAAAAAAAAAATAAATAAAGGCAGACAGATCTTTCTGTTCCTCCCCGGGACAGCGAGGAATTGGGATTTTTGGGACATTTGAGGCTCAAGGCAGAGATTTGTGGATGATTCCTGCCTTGCAGTGGTCCCCAAAACCCTCATCCCGTGCGACACCCGCAGCCCCAGGATCTGCTGCTTCCCCAGCTCCAGGAAGTCCCGGCTGTTGCCTTCAGCCACCAGCTGGCTCAAGTTGCTGGGAGATTATTAAGGCTAGCAGGGACTGCAAAAACTCCCAAGCGGTTATCCTCTCCAGTAAGCCCATTCCCCCAGGAGAGCATTTAATTGCCTTTTGAAGGATCCCACAGCCTCTGCGGGATCCTTCCTGACCACCCAGCCGTCCTGGCATTTATTCGTCCACGGGGCCTGGCTTGAACTTTGTTTTCCTTTCACTTCCTATTACTGTTCCCCTAATCCTCTCCTCCAGCCCTTTCCCGTCCTTCATCCCGCATCTCCCGCTCTGTCCTTCCCCGCTGTGACTTCCGAGCGTCCCTGAGCTGATCCTCACCACGGGAAATGTCACTGTGAGACACGGCGGGGCTGAGACGGACCTGAAACCAAACCCTGCCTGTAAACAGCCCTGAGCGCCGGCCGGGCAGCCAGGGAGAGTCCAGTGTGGCCAGGGAGAGTCCAGCAGGGCTAGGGAGAGTCCAGTGTGACCAGAGAGAGTCCAGTGTGGCCAGGGAGAGTCCAGTGTGACCAGGGAGAGTCCAGCATGGCCAGGGAGGGTTCCCAGCAGGTCCAGGCAGATCTCAGCAGGACACACACAAACCCTCATTAACCTCCATCAGGGCAGGACAGACCCCTCAGGCAGGCTTGGGGACAGTCCTGTCACCTCTTGCACCTCCCAGGTTTTGGAGGGATGGGGATGGCGAGGGGAGGAAGGTGCTGATCTCCCAGCACAGACAGCTGCTGGGATGCTGCAGGGACTATGAGAGACCACAGCTTTCTCATTTTCAGCTCTTTGCAGAAACACCCATTTTGCTTAAGCCATTTAGAAACGTATGTGTGACGAACCCGCAGGACCCTGCGAATCCCCCACAGCTCTGCGCAGCCCTGGAGGAAATCCTGCCAGGTGAAGCCCCCAGGAGGTGACACTGTCCACCCTTCAGCCCGGTCCTTCCGCTCCAGCACCATTTAATCACCATTTGGAATTTAGCATCCAGCATAACCGCCTCATCGCCAGGCGTCATGCCAGCGTCGTGGAGCATCACTTCATCCATCACTGTCTCCCAAGCTGTCTCCCCTGCCCCCCAGGCATCGCTCCTGCCCCTCCCAAAAAGCCACCGAGCCGCTGAGCAGGCTCTGAGCCAGCGACAAAGTTACATCTCCCGCAGAACGAGCCCGACTTGCTGCTCCCTAATCGGGTCCCGTCTGCTGGTGGATTTATTTTCATTAAATTTAATCCAGGGATGTTCTCCTCCTCCCACCTTCCCCCCCTCCAGTCCGGCTGGTGGAGCAGCAGGGCTCGGGAAAGGAGCCACCTTCCAGTTGATTTCTCCTCCAGCAGAGCCAGGTCCGTGTTCCTGTCCCATTTAATTAGCACAGGGTGACAACTGGGCTGCGCAGGAGTGAGAGCAGCAGGAGCAGCAGCACCGGCATGGGCAGAGCCTCCCCCAGCTCATTCCTCCCACCCAA
>VZRM01008764.1:934511-951924 GCA_013397955.1 Grantiella picta | reverse complement strand
GCTGGGCGGAGACTGCCCGACCCGCGGCGGGAGCAGGGCCGGGGCTGCGGGGCGGGCAGAGCCTCGGGAGGGGGGGGGGAGGGAAGGGAAGGGAAGGGAAGGGAAGGACGCAGCTCCCTGCAGGAGGAAAGGAGTGCTGGGATCACAGGTGGGTGTTGGACACGGGGCAGGATGTGGGGAGCTGCTGGTGCCTCTGGCTAGTGTCACCCACAGGAGGTGGCCCTGATGCCTAAAGCAGGGTGACCTGAAACAGAGGCCAGGCAAGGTTAGGAGAATAAAAAGCAGACAAATTTATTAAAGGCCTTTAAGTACGTTCAAGGCAAACAAAGTCCCCTCGTGAGGCTACACCCAAAAATGGACACTGAGTCATGAGATCTTCACATTTTAGAAGTTCTGGGCCTTAATCCTCCAATTACACCTTCAGGTGATGATGTCAACCAAGCCTGCTCCCCCCAGTTCACTGTTGTTTCCATATTTTGGGGCTCCGAGGCAGCAAAGTGTTGAATTTCCATTCGGAGGAATTGTTTTGGCTAAAGGTGCTGGGAACAGAGGCTTTTGGTATTTTATACGAAGCCCAGAACTACACCAAAGCTACAGATACATGAAGAACGGAAGCTAAGAAATTCTGGAGGCATCAGCCCCACAAAATGCCACCACAATGCCCAACAGCTGTCCCCAGAGCAGCCCGAGGGGAGGATCTGCAGGAAGGCCAGGCTGGATGGGGCTTGGAGGATTCCCCTACCCACGGCAGGATGGCTTTAANGGGTGACCTGAAACAGAGGCCAGGCAAGGTTAGGAGAATAAAAAGCAGACAAATTTATTAAAGGCCTTTAAGTACGTTCAAGGCAAACAAAGTCCCCTCGTGAGGCTACACCCAAAAATGGACACTGAGTCATGAGATCTTCACATTTTAGAAGTTCTGGGCCTTAATCCTCCAATTACACCTTCAGGTGATGATGTCAACCAAGCCTGCTCCCCCCAGTTCACTGTTGTTTCCATATTTTGGGGCTCCGAGGCAGCAAAGTGTTGAATTTCCATTCGGAGGAATTGTTTTGGCTAAAGGTGCTGGGAACAGAGGCTTTTGGTATTTTATACGAAGCCCAGAACTACACCAAAGCTACAGATACATGAAGAACAGAAGCTAAGAAATTCTGGAGGCATCAGCCCCACAAAATGCCACCACAATGCCCAACAGCTGTCCCCAGAGCAGCCCGAGGGGAGGATCTGCAGGAAGGCCAGGCTGGATGGGGCTTGGAGGATTCCCCTACCCACGGCAGGATGGCTTTAAGGTCCTTCCCAACCCAAACCAGTGGAGGATTCAGTGATTCCACGAGCGATGGAGACTCCCAGCGCCAGCCACACACCCCAGCACATCCCAGCCCGGAATCGATGCAGGAAAACCGCCGGAGTCTCCGAGGAAAGAGAGGCCAGACCCTTTCTTCAGCAGCAATTTCCAAACCTTTTTATTTGGTTCCTTGTAAAAAGGGGGAAATAAAAGGAGAAGAAATAACAAACTGATTTCAGATAATTCGCCGGGGCTCCGGGTGCATTGTAAACGTGTGCTCCAGCCAACCGGCAATTTGATGGATTTCACAGCCCTCTTTTGTGTCGCTGCTTGCCAGAGCAACATCCTCCACTGAAATTGTGCCTGCCTTAATGTTCTCTTTAGCACAAGGCATAATTGCCCCCTGCAATTTGTTGCCTGGAAAGGTTACCGGGAAAGAAAGGGAAGGGAGAGAAGGACAACTTTGCTGGCGGGGGAACAAGGGAAAAGGGGAGAGACAGAGCTGATGGCGTTTGAAATGTGATTTATTCCAGGGATGCCATGGCAGGGAGGCACAGGGGCTTCCCAGAGCGGGCTGGAACGGGATTGATGGGGATGGAGCTGCTACAGGGATGGCATCCAACCAGCCAGGGTGCTGCAGCGGCGTGGGCTGAACATCCCTGCTCGCCGAGGGGCTGGAGTGACAGCAGAGCAATGACCACAGCGAAGGAGGAAGCAGAGGGGAAGGGGAGGAGGAAATCCCGGCGGGAAGGCTGGAGCAAGGCTGGGGAGGGGGCGGCAGGCGGGGGCGGCAGGCAGTGTTTATTAATTTCCTGCTTGGCTGCTCTCGGTGCCACAGCTCCGAGATCATGGAGCCGCTCCACACTCTATTAAATAATTCAATCGGCGAAGAATCCAAGTGTGTAAGCGAACACTCTTATGCGTCTTAAAATTTAATTGCGGGGCTAAACAAGATGAAGTGCGAGGAAGACATAAAAGATATGAAAATAGATGCTGCGGCTTTTGTTTCTCCGGCTGCTCCCGCCCTGCCCAGGAACCTCTCCCCATTTTTCACGCGCTGCCGCTAAAGAGCCTGAGCCTCCTTCATCTGCTCCCCCTCCCCTTCGCTATTTACAGCGGTGTTTGCAAGCAGCAGGCCTGCAAATCACTTAATATCCATTAGAGCAGCTCCATTCACCCTGCTGGCTCCTGCTCTGGCAGCCGTTCCCGGATAAATCCTCGTGTTGCAGGGTTTAGGGAATCAGCTGGGAGAACTTGCTGCGGCTGCCCCTTTGCCCGCTGGAGCCCACAGCCTCCCCCTGCCCAGGCTCTGAGCGTTCCCTCGCTCCTGCAGATCCTCTCCTCCCCTTTTTTAACCTGGTGATGTCCCTGCCATGCTCAGCATCCCAAAATCAGCCCCCCTGCAGGCCAGGTGGGACCCAGGGCACCTGGAGGGATGAGAGCATTCCACGCCCTGTGCTGCTGCCCAGCAAACCTGGGGAGCCTCAGACAAGGGGCAAGGGTCTGAGATTTATTTGGAAAAAGGGGTGAATTTGCCCCTTGGGACTGGGGGCTGAGGGAGAGCCCATCACTCACAGATGCTCAAAACCTGAGGCCTCAAACCCCGGCAGAAATCCTCGTCAGCTCATTCCCGAGCCAGCCTCACATCCGAGGTGCCGCCGACTGAGAGCAGCCCTGGGGGTTCAAAGCCCAGCTGTGAGCATTAGAGATTTGCTCAGAACACCTGCAAGAGCACAGAACACCTGTTTCTGCCCCAAAAGTGACACGCCAGGCTCGGGGCTTGTCCCACAGCCCCAGCAGCTGCTCCAGCGCTGCTCCCACCCGCTGCCAGGGCAGATCCCGCAGGGCTGGATCCCAGGGAATGGCTCAGCTCTCAGCCACCGACCCGCAGAGACCCCAGGAGGGGGTTTGGGATGGGAATGCAGTGTCCCCTCTGTGGCACAGCCTCGCTCAGAGTGCGGCAGTGCCGTGCGAACCATCCCCGCAAAAATCACTCACACAGAGCTGCTGCATTTTCCTCTCCGTGCTGGGAGATCAATCACAGGCCTGGCTGGTGGCAGGAGCAGTGAGCTCAGCCCCTCCTGCACCCAAACGGGGCATCGCTGGGATTTCAGCTTTCTTATTCCAGCCAGGCTCGCAGGTGTATTAATGTAATTTCTTCTTGCAAAGGGCAACAAGTGAGACCTCAGGCTGCTTTGTCTTCGTTTGCTCTGCTGCTGAGTTTTGGGGCTGTCTTAGGGGCTGGCGGGATGGGAACTGCCAAAAACCCTGTAAAGCGCCACCTCATCAGCTCCCCAAATGAGGGGGGTGGTTTGCTGGGTGGGAGATGAGGAGCTGAGACAGCAAATCAATATCAGTAATCAATGAAATCCACCAGCTTTGCTGGAGAACCCAGAAGGTTGAGGCACACTGGGACAGGGGACGAACAGCATTGGTTCCACACGGGTTGGGATGTGGAAGAATTGAGGGGGGGTCTCACCCAGCCCCCCACATCCATCCCTGCCAGATCTGCTCTGCGCTGACAGTGATTGACACAGGGCAGAGCAACAGGTGAATCAAAGCGGCGCTGCTGCCGCCAGGAGTGGTGCGAAATGTCAGAAAAGATCAACCCTCGCCTTGCCAGCGCGGCTCTGCTCCCGCCGAGAGAGGTGATGGAGTGGAAATGCAGCCTGCAGAGAGGGAGGGCAGCTCTGGAGGGTGCTGAGCGCGGCTCAGAGCCTCGCCAGGAGCCACGGGGTGGGAGCCAGCAGGTTGGACCTGTCGTTTGGGCCAAGCCACCGGGGCAGGGATCATCTCCTCACCCTGGGCAGGAGGGATTGCACAGGCACTTCTCAGCTCCGGTTTTGCAGGGGCTGTGTGTCCTCCCGTCCCTGCTGGGTGAACTTCAGGCTGGAAGGTGTTCAGGACAGCAGTGCAGGTGTGACATCTAACCCTAATCCTATCCCTAATCCTAATCCTAACCCGCTGGCTGTTCCACATGGAATCCAAGACATCCCAGGCCAAACAGCCTCCCAGGACCTGCCTGCCTTTCACAGCGCCAGGTGCCATGTAAAAACTTCCAGAACTTCCTGCATCCCACAAGGGATGTGCCTCTTCCCAGCTCCCTCACCTTCTCCACATAACACATCCCTCCAAGAAAACCCAAGAGAAAAAAAAAATCTGTATTCCATAAAATCTGCATTCCATTAAATCTGTATTCCAAGGACGCCGGCCCTAAAATAACGTTGTTTTGCAGTAGTGCCACTTTAAATCTTGAGCAGCTGAAGAACCAATTTGCACTTAGAAACATTCAATTTGTTTGCAGGTGTTTTCCTCTTATGTGGCACCAGGTAATCGGGGCTGGCAGGGGAGCCCCAGGCAGGTGCCACAGGCTTGGGCACCTCTGAGCCAGGGCCAGGGTGGGATATGCTAGGAAAATCACGGGGCTAGGGCACTGGGAAATTAATTTGTCGCATTAAACTAGTGGGGACAGAGAGGAGCTGAGCTGAATATCCTCCAGCATGTGGTGCAGAGGGGAGACTCTGGTCCTGTGACTGGACATGGCACTCAGTGCCATGGTTTAGAGGATGAGGAGGTGTTAGGTCATAGGTTGGACTTGATGGTCTTAAAGGTTTTTTCCCAACCAATTTGTCCTGGGATTCTGGGATTCTGTGATTCCCTGATTCCGTGATTCTGTGATTCCATGATTCCATGATTCTGTGATTCTGTGATTCCATGATTCCGTGATTCTGTGATTCCGTGATTCTGTGATTCCGTGATTCTGTGATTCCATGATTCCATGATTCCGTGATTCTGTGATTTTGTGGGTATAGTGAGGTTGGAGAAGGACATGGGGGACAGAGACAGACGTAGGGACAGAGAAGGACAAAGGGATCAGAGGAGGATAAGTGGCAAGTTCAGCTCTTTGCCCGCCCAAGAGAAAGCTGAAGGAGGGGAGAAGGGCCGAGGGTCCTGTCCTGCTGCAGGAAAGCTGCTGCCGTGGGATGGAGCTGCCAAATCTCGGTCTGCCCACAAGATTTCCTCTCCCCAGCAAGAAGACAGAGTGACTAACCCCAAAACCAAGCCATACATCAACCTAATCGATGTCCCCGACACGCGGAGCCCCCGTCCCTCACCTTGCAGCCGGTGCCTGGAGGTGTGAGCCTATTGATCCCCCGGATGCCCGTGTGATTGGAGTCTACAATCCGATGCCTGCCAAGCCCAGCCGAGCCCAAACCTCTCAAATCATGTTGACACGTTTAGGAGGTGCCGGGCGCTTCATCCTCCCCGGTCCAATATGTAATTATGTCCTTGTCACCGTGATGTAGGGGTTTGGCAGGGCAATAAAACCCCGAGGGCCGAGCGCGGCCGATCCACACCGCCGGCCAGAGCGGCTGCTGCCAATTCCTCGCTGTAGTTAGGCTGCAGGAAATAGAGCTCAATAAAGCGGTGTGGATCAGGGCAGGGAGTTTGTCTGGGAAAACAGGTGAGGAGGTGTCAGGGGCTGCTGTCACCGCAGGCTCTCACGGGGTTTGAGTGTTATTCACTTTCTAGCCTTCCTGCTGTTAGCTGGGGAAAGGAGGGAGCAGGAAGGGCTGGAAATGCAGGATATAACCCTGATCCTCTCATCTCTGCTTCACACAGCGCCAGCCTGATCCCACCAGACCCTCCAGAGACTGCCAAGCCCTCCCCTCTGCTTTTAGGGTCCTGGAACCTGCTGGGGATCTGGTTCTTCCCAGCCTGTGTCTCTCCTCCGAGGGCTCCAGGGTGGTCACAGCACGGTGCCTGTCCCTGCTGTCACAGCCTGTCAGGCTGGAAGGACATCAGTGGTTTTAGCACGGCACAGTCAGATCCTCACCAGCCTCACGCTGGGCCGCAGCAGCAGCCGTGGCAAATTCCCTCTCTGATTCCCTAATCCCTTCAAAGCCCTCGAAGTCTGCTGGGGAAGTTCCCACCAGTCCTGCTGGGAGCACGGTGCTGGGAGGCAGCGGAGCTGCTCTCCTGGCTGATGTTCCCCCAAAGAGCACAAACAGCTCCCAGCAGCTCGATTCCTCCCCTCAGGGCTCGGCAGGCATAATTTTTCTTCACTAATATATCTTTTGCTTGATGAGCTGTCGATGGCAGGAGGATTTAATCTCCCATACCCTTGCTCTCTCCCAAATCCGCTAAGGTGAAGGCACTTCATTACAGAACCACTCAGCTGTCCGTTCCTATCGATCACGCCTTGGCATGGGTGACCTTGGATCGATGAGCTGCCGATTATTTAGTGCCTCTTTGCCCACGCCAAATGCCAGCAGGGCCAGCAGCAGCACCTGCAGCCAGCTCCAGGGTGGAGCCTGGCACAGCTCAGCAGCTCACAGGCAGGAGCAGGGACACACAGCCACCTCGGACACACAGCCACCTCGGACACACAGCCACCTCGGACACCAGGGTTTGCCATCTGGGAACAACTTGTCTCTTCTTCAAGTGGATTCAGGCCTTGGGTTTGATGCTACCAAGCTGAAGACCCCAGTCCCGCTCGCAGGGTCCATCCCAGGCAGCATGGCTGTGCTGCAGTCCAGTCCCATTCCCAGCTCCCTGGGCAATCTGCCACCACAGCTTTACCTCCAGGAACCAAGCATTTCCATCAGAAAAAGGGCAGTGAGAGTCAGGACAGCCCCAGTGATGGGCAGCGCTGCTCCTCAGCCCAGGGGGGTGACAGAGCCACTCACTTTGCCCCCAGAACCCAAACCTCGCTCTGTAACTCTGGTGATTCATCCGCCTCCGCCACGTCCCCTCCAACCAGTCACTGCCTTACTTTTTAATCAAATCCTTTGCTTCCCTTCCCTTCAGGAGCCAGAGCCATTTTTCTATTACATCCTGATTGATCAGGCCCTCGGCAGCCGCTGTCAGCACCGTCCTGGAGCTTCATTTCCCATCCCCACACAGCGGGTTGTGGGCTGAGCCCGTTCTCTCCAGCACCAGCAGATACGTAGATGCACACAATTAAGGAGAGACGGCAGGGGGAAAATTGATCCTACTTTTGATTTGCTGCCCCCAGCTCCAAACTCCGCATCAAAGGGAGGGAACAGCCGGCGTTAACCCCGAAATTCGGGGGCAGAGGAGGAGGAGGACGTGGAGGAGAGCATGCAATGCTGCTCAGTGAGAGGAGAAAGCAACTCCATCCTTGTGCTGTGGGGGGGAAAAAAAAAAGCAGGAGGAGAGTCTCCAGGGCTGCAGCATTCCTTGTGCTAATGAATTGTTTTCCACCGTAAGATGTGGGGGGGAAAAAAAAAAGCAGGAGGAGAGTCTCCAGGGCTGCAGCATTCCTTGTGCTAATGAATTGTTTTCCACCGTAAGAAACTCAGGAGAACAAGCCCAGACTCTGCTAAACAAGGACTGTGGCTGCGCCGGGTCAGAGATCAGCCAGCCCCCGAAGAGAGCGCTGACAAGGTGGTAAAAACACGGAATTAAACCTCTTTTGCCTCCTCCCTGCTCATCGCTTGGCAAATTGAACCGCTGTGATGCGTGCACGTGTGGCTGCAAAAGGTGTGGTGGTCCCTTGGGTGGCCTGGACACCCCTGGGGTCACTGTGGTCTGGGAAGTGGCTTTGGGAGGGCGAGTTGTGACTGACCCAGGGCAGGAGCCTGACCACTGCCAAACCCCTATACCAGGTGAAGGCAGAGCCTGGCCAAGCCCATCCCCATCACTCTGTCACCAAGTGCCACCCCCTGTCCCAGCCCAAGGCTGGATCAGCCCCATCCCGCCCTTTCCCCGCTGCTGCCAGATCCCTGCCGGCACCAGGCTGCCTTATCTGCGCTGGCACAGGAGCGCGGGGCTGCCCTGCCAGCAGCCACCGGCGGATTACAGGCTTTATCGGTTTATTAGGGGACAAAAGGCGCTCAGCAGAAGGGTTCTGAGACAGTGCGAGCGGCTGATAAGAGCCTGCCCGGCTCCTCACACATCCCAGCCGCGCCGGGCGGAGGGACCATGGTGCGGAACGGGCGCGCTGAGCCCTTGGGGCGCTCGGGGTGCTCGGGGGAGTCCAACAGAGCTGCCGGGACGGGCTGGGGATGCGGGAGAGACTCTCTGGGAGCACCACCCGCTGTCCCTCCAGAGCTGGCAGCGGCACCAGGCTCCCCAAAGCCGCGATCCCCAAAGCCGCGATCCCCTAACCCGCGATCTCCAAAGCCGCGATCCCCAAACCCGCGATCTCCAACCCGGCGATCCCCAAACCCGCGATCTCCAAATCCGCGATCTCCAAACCCGCGATCTCCAAACCCGCGATCCCCAAACCCGCGATCTCCAAACCGGCGATCCCCAAACCCGCGATCTCCAAATCCGCGATCCCCAAACCCGAGATCTCCAAATCCGCGGTCCCCAAAGCCGGGCTGGTTTCTGTTCCCCCGCCTGCCCGAACCCTGTGTTCACTCCCCTGTGTGAACCCCTCGGGATCCCCAGAGGGGAGGCAGTGGCAAAAAAAAGCAAAAAACTCGAGGTGGATGAAGCACCAAGACAACGCATGTGAGAGCGCCAGTGGGAAATCCCCAAGAGGTTTTCATTTTCCTTCCAAAGTTTCACCCAACTCCATCACTTCTCTTTTTTTTTTTTTTCCTCCGTATTCCTTTTAATTAACAATGTAATGGAACTCAATTCATTCGCAATTTATCCTGGCAAGAAACAACGCTCCCCGGACTCCAAATGACCTGACTGATAGGGTTAGAGGCTGTAAAAAGTGCAAGACGAAATTTTGAGCTTCCTCACGCTAATTATCTTCTCCGAGCGCCACGGCAGCGCCGTGACACAGCGGCACCGAGCCTCCCCCAGGCTGCGAGGGGGACACTCTCTGCCGGGGCACACTCCCTACATTTCAAAGCTTGAAAAAAAAATCCCATTTTTCCCCTCAGGCTCCCATAACACACAGCCCAGGGCGACCAGTGGGAAATGGAGAGGGATGAGGAGCAAGGCGTTGGCAAACTGGGCGAGCTGGTGTTCGCCACGCCGAGGGCGAGAGGGGAACGTGGATAAATAGTCTGGCAGTTAATGCTATTTAGAGACAGACAGACACAGCAGGTAAATAATGATAATGATCTTCTAACGAGCTCGCATCTGCACTGCACCTTGCCTCCGACTGAATTCCGAAATGCTTTACAGAAAATGAAACGGTCCCAGCGCGGTCCCGCAGCCCTTTCCTGGTTTGTTGCCAGCACTGAGGGATGTGTGGGGAATGTTGATTCCAGGTGCGCACCAGGACTTTTTTGGAAAAGCCCCTCCATCCTCGGAATTTTTCCAGCCTGTTGCCTCCCAGTTCTGGGATGCATCATTTAGGAGCTCTTAGGCTCTTTTAGGGACGTGACCTAAAAATGAAAGTTTTTGATCCACCCCTTGGTTTCTACCCGAGCTCGGAGCAGAGGCTTTCAACGCACCTGGGTTAGGGCAACCTCCAAATCCCGACCCACCTCCAGGTTAATCACCACAGTACCCCCCGAGTTATTTGCTCCCTGCGAGCTGGAAGAGGTGTGATTCCCCAAATTGCGGGGAAATCTCCCCTTCAACACCTTTGGGCTAAAAGGTGAGTGCTCAGGGCTCAGTTCCAGCGCAGACCCACTCTAATTTCCGACTCTATTTGTTCTATTGAGTGGTTATCAAGTTAAAAATGCAAGGACTATGGATTTCTTTCCAGCTTAAACATCTGAAAACAAATGTGCTAATGAGCAATCTGACCACTATAAAAATGATTACTGACAGCACTTCAAGGACCCAAGTTTACTGCCTTCAAAAGCACTCAGAGCTGCAAAATTCAACCGGCTGTCCCTGGGCCATCCATCCAGCCTTGGCCAGGGGGAATTTCCAGATGAATGCTTATAGGAGAATAAAACAGTCAGGGAGGGAGAAAGGAAAGCCAGGAATCAAATAATCTCTTGCCAAAGCTGCTCCAAGCCTCCTACGACTGATTCGTGCTTAAGAGGCCGAAGGATGAGATTTCCAGATGCTCTGAATCTCTTCCACTAGTGCAGCTATGCATGGCAGAGAGCAACACTCGAGGTGGGAAGGGAACCTCCCGAGCCAGGTGCAGCTTCACCTGGGGCTTTTTTCCTGCAGGAGATTTCCAGGTACAGCCTCACCGAGGGCTTTTCCCTGCAAATTTCCAGGTACAGCCTCACCAAGGACTTTTTCCTGCCCGAGATTTCCAGGTACAGCCTCACCAAGGGCTTTTCCCTGCAGATTTCCAGGTGCAGCCTCTCGAAGGGCTTTTTTCCTGCCGGAGATTTCCTCTACGCCCACAGAAGTGATGGAGGGAAGGAGAAAAGGAAGGAAATTACAGAGCTAAAGAGATCCAGGCTTTAGCTTCGAGGTATTGAATAAAATCGTGCCCTTCCTCAGTGCCTGGTGACTGATGGTGCAGTTGGTGCTGCCCATCTGTTAGGATATAATCCTCGCTGAAGGAACAAAGAGGGGCATTAAAAAACAAACCCTGCTCCATTTACACACAGATTGGAGATTTATGGGCGTTTCAGCGGCCCCGTGTTCCTCTGGTGATTGTCCATCTCGGGCGCTTTTTGTTTTCACAAACAACCACCCGTTCTCCCCGTGCCATGGCTTTAGAGCCAGGAAAAGGGAGAGAGCCAAAGAACAAGTTATTTAAGGTGTCGTTCTAACGTTCTCTGGAACGGACAGGAGGGACAGAGCCAGCCTGAGGCCACGATCCCAGCACAGATGGGATCCTCTGCCATGCCCTGGCATCAGTGGAGCTGGCTCCGGGCATGGGGAAGCTCTGCTATGGGGATTCACAGCATCCCATCCCATCCCATCCCATCCCATCCCATCCCATCCCACCCCATCCCATCCCAACAGCCCTGAACAGGAGACCCACGGGCTGCTGGGGAATGCGAAGATTCCTCAGGGAACACATCAGGCTCATCCCCCGGGCACCGCAGGGCAGCGTGAAGTATTTGTGCCGTAATTGCGGTGGAAGTTCCAGGGATGGATTTGTTGTAATTTGTCCTTTCTGTTCTGCATTGTGACTGTGTTATTCGTAGATTTGGTGTGAGAAACTTTTTCTTTTCTGTCTGCTTAGTTTAGCTGTTTGCTTTTAGTAGTTTAAAGTTAAGATTGTGTATCAAATGTTGATTTAACACCCGGCAGCAGGGCAGGGAAGAGGCTGTGAGCGATGCAGGAGGGTGGCACCGGTGACTCAGCCACCCCCGGGCGCTGACAGCCGGGACGTGCCACCGCAGCAGTGCCACACTCGCGTTCCAAAGCTTCTCCTGCTGGGTAAGACGGAATGAGGCCAGGATTGCGGCAGGAGGAGGAGGAAGAGCAGGTCAGTATAACCTCAGCTCCAAGGCGTGAGCAGGAGACTCCCTTGCCGGCAGCTGGAAGCGGAGACACAGCTCAGGGTCACGTCCTGTTGTTGTCACCGATCTGCTGTCCCTTAGCTTGCCTCTCATCCTGCGTTTGCCCTTCTTGTCCCTCCAGGCTGCGCACCTTTAACACCTGCTGAGAACTCACAGACTCCAGTTTGAGGAAGTCTGATCACTGGAATGGAACTGGTGATACAACTTAAAAGGAAAATAAAAGGGCAGCGACCTTCGCAGTGGTTTCCTAGTGATTCGCCCCAGTCGAGCCTGGAGACACTTCAGAGACCAAGTCAGAGAAGTGGGTATTTGCTTTATTCGGTGCACCGGGTGTGTGGGAATTGTTTCCACCAAACACACACCTCAGTACCCCCAAAGACACAGTGTTATAGGTAAAATTCATGAATATTCATTACATTCTTCAGGATAGGAGTGGTTATACAAATCATTTCTCGGAAGTCATTAATATAATTAGCATGTGCACCATGCATTCTCTGTATGTCGTGGCGGTCTTTGGAGACCCCCAAAGCCCCCCTCAAGGTGAAGGTCTTTCGTGGGATGATTCAGCGGTTTCTGTGCCGGTTTCAAATGCATGCTTTAGCTGATAAGCCATCAGGCCAGAGCTGTTACCTACAATTTGAATGTGAATTAAGAGTTCAGCCTTCAGCCCTGGAAGCCACGGACAGGCGCCTGTGCTGGTGGAAGGGGGGCAAAAGCTCAGAGAATCTTTCTCACTAGCCATCCCTGAGAGCCACCAGCCTCACACAGGGGCAGAGCCTCACTGCAGGTCTGCCCAGTGCAGCCAGCCAGGAGCACACGGCATTCCCAATCCCAGGCAAGCAGCGGCACACGGCAGCCCAGCCTGATCCAGAGGGCACGCCGGGATACAGAGAACACACTCCAGACGAATTGGAAGTGAACCACAAATCGCTAAAAGCATGTCAGGGGATGAAACGGGCTTCGCTGCTGACTAATTGGTGCTCGGGAGCAGCCCGGCTTTGGGTGGTTGTGCCAGAGCCACCGTGGGCATCCTTGCCCTGGCAGCTCCGAGTCAGATTTGCTCTGATCCCTCGTGCATTTGCAAGCCTGGCTGCTCCAGCCCTGCGCTCCCGCCGGGAGCTGAGAGCCGAGGGTTGATCCTCCCGGCTCCGGGCAGCCCCCTGTCAGCTCCCCTGCCATGCAGAGCAGGTCGCTCCAGCTGCTCTGCCAAAGGCTCCTCTCCTGGCACCGACAGGCGGCTCAGCAGGGCCACCGCGACCGGCAAAGCGCGGCCACCGGCCCTGGCTGGCACAGCGACAGAGCCACACTGCCAGAGCCACAGACGGCTGGGTTCAGAGTCGCCTTCTTGTCCCCAAAGGCTGAGAGCTCAATCCCAGGAGATTCCAAACGCTGGATAAGCCCTGCGCTCACGGGCAGCATGCAGAGTAAGGGGAATTTAAGAGCTGGAGAGGTTAAAATGCTTTCCCAGGGATTGGCTGGGACATTGTCTTGATCGATGTCTCCTCTCCTCTCATCCGAGGTCTGGAGCTTCCCACAGGAGGTTGGGACAAGGTGTGTCAGGGATTGCCCAGCACCTCCCAGCCCTGCACGAGTCCAAACCCCAGCCCTGTGCAGATGGGCTCTGCAGGGGAAGCACCGACTGTGGCACGGAGCATCCCCCGCACGCCAGCAGAGCACAGCCCTGCCAGGCTCTGCTCCAGCCTCGGGGAGGAGGGGAAACAACTGCTTCCTTCTCATAAAACACGGGGTTTATTAGCTAGAAAAGTCCAGCGGGTTTGCAGGAGGATGAACAGCAGGGAAAGCTGCCCACATTGGCCAGATGTGAGCTACAAGGCACGGAAGCACCTCCCAGGCAGATGCAGCTCATCCTCTGAGGTGATGCTCTGAAGAACGTCATTCTGGTCTTCCCAGCAGCTTCTTTCAGTTTAAATCATCCAGTCTCCATCCCAGAAGGGTGCCCAGGCTGTGTCCTTACACCTGAGGGAGAAACAAATCCAGGCGAGCCACAGCAGCCACGACAGCTCCAGACCCACAGCAGTCACAGCTCCAGACCCACAGCAGCCACGACAGCTCCAGACCCACAGCAGTCACAATAACTCCAGACCTGAGTAGTCACAACTCCAGACCCACAGCAGTCACAGCTCCAGACCCACAGCAGTCACAACTCCAGACCCACAGCAGTCACAATAACTCCAGACCTGAGTAGTCACAACTCCAGACCCACAGCAGTCACATTTCCCGACCCACAGCAGTCACATCTCCAGACCCACAATAGTCACGACAACTCCAAACCCACAGCAGTCACGACAACTCCAAACCCACAGCAGTCACGACAACTCCACGCTTCCTCCTGACTCTCCCCATCACCTGTTCCCAATAACTTTCCCCCCTCATCCCGGAGCTCCCCTCTCCCCTTTTCCCCCGCCCGGCTCCGCAGGCTCCCATCGATCGCGGATGAATCAGGCGGCTCGTGGCGACACGGATCGCCACTTTTCACAAGTACCGCTCGCAGCTCACGCAAACACATCCTCCCAGCAGAACACTTCAGAGAGCCTTCGCAAGCAATTAACGTCGCCGGGCTCCCGCCGGGGAGTGGGGGACATTAAAGGGAACAAGCTCTGCGCATCCACACAAGCTCGGATTAGTTTGTTGACAGCGGCAGATCAGTGTTTCCGCCTTTCTGCTCCCACTTCCCAGGAAAAGCTCCGGAAGAAGGAGTTGGGTTCGCTCTGTTCACAAAGCCCTTCTCAGGGGGTTCTGGCCACACTCTGGTTTTGCCAAACGGGCTGATCTTTGATTCCCAGCCCTGCCCATCACCTCCGGGCCATCCTCACGGCCTCTGCCCACCCCAGGAGACCAGGCAGGACGGTCCCCATCCCCGGCATTCAGAAAATCCAGCTGAGCTCCTGCACCTCAGCGAGACGCCAGCTCCCATTGATCCCACAGGGATCGAACATCCTCAAATTCCCCCACGGATTTGGGCCTGCATAAGGAATTGGGGCAATTTATCCAAGCGGTTTGACAGGGAAGGGTTGAACCTCTGCTCCCTCACACTCCATCTACCCCCAAAGCCCCAGGCCATCCTTTCTCCCACTAAATCCGCTGGTTTGTGCGCTTCTTCCACGCCTGGAGAGGTGACAGCAGGCACGGGGTGCTCCTGCCAGAACAAACACCGATAATTACGGCAGATTTACACCCCACGGCTCGCACTGAGCAGAACGAACTCATTTAAGTCAGCAGCAACGGGTCAAGCCAACAGTAACTTGTCTCCATCAGACCTTCGGAAGGGCCAGGGGAGTTGCGGGAGGGAGAAGCCCTTTTATCCTAATTAAAGCACAACCTGGCAGAGCTCAGCTCCCACCTTTCCAACACCTTCCGCCGAACTGCTTAATCACGGGCAAATGAGTTTCTGTAATTACAGCAGGAAGGGATTTATCTCGGGACGCAGAGGTGGAGCAGCACGGCCTGCAGAGAAAGGCGGTGTCAGCAAAGAGGCTGCCGGCCGTGCAGGGCGATCTCCGAGTCCCCAAATCCCTCCCCGATCCATTCCAGAGCCAGCAAACATCAGTTCTTGTGCGCTCAGACTCCAGGGATTGGCTCTCTGTGCTCTCTGGCACTAAATTTCTCCTGGAGGAAGGAGAGAATCCCTGGGAAGGGAAGGATCCCTGGCAGGTGGGCAGTCACCTGCTCTGGGCACAGGGAGTTTTGCTCCTGCCTGAGCAATCCAAACCCAAATCTCTTTCTTCCCCTCAAGACAAATTAAGATGTTTTTCCAGGCTGGAATGAGATTGGACCACTGGACTGATGTTTTTTTTCCTGCAGCGCTGTTTTGTCACAGCCTGAGAGAGCCAGAGGGGCAGCAGGGGCACTGAAAAAGGGCTCCTGCAGCAGCGCCCCCTCCTCTGTACTCATCTCCAGCTTTTGCAAACAGCTGGAAAAAGGAATTCCTCGGCTTCGCCAGGGTCTTGTCTCAGCAACTGTGTTTAAGTCAATATTTATTTACTGCATACAACAACTTCAGTCAGGCACTCAGGAAAACAAACACTGCTGCACACACTGCCTGGGAAAGGCAGGTTGGACTTAGCATCATCTCCAGGCATTTCTTGAGGAAAATTTTGGAGCTGGAGCTGCTCTTGGGAAGCTCTGGAGCTGTGCCGCTGTCACCAGCAGCCTGGGGAGCTGCCTGGAGTCGCCAAGACCAGCACAATGTGTGTTTTTCTGCTCACGATTGGCAATTTCGCCAAGCAGAAGGGGCTGCAGCCCCAGCCCGGTCTGAGCAATGCCTCACACATGCAAATGGGCACCACATCCTCCATCTGAAAGCTCAGCAGGATTTTTCCATCTCCGCAGCCTCTGCAAGGAGAACAGGGCACAGGAGTCATTCACCACCATCACAGAGTGTGTTTCCCAGCCAGGGCTCAACACCCCACAAAATCAAGAGGAAAATCATTTCCCTCGAGCTCCGGGTTCCTGGTTAATGCAAAGCGCTCAGGATCAGAGTGAAAGCAAGGAAGGGGCTGAAGGCTTCGAGTGCTGCCTGTCCAAGGCTCGGACATTCCAGCTGCTCCCAGCCACCAGAGCCTTCCCTGCGCTCCCAAAGTCCTGCCTGGCAAAAGTTTGGAAGCTGCAGATCACATCTCCCTTTCAGAGCACACTCCCCCGGCAGCACAGCACATCACCTCGGCCTTTCCTGACTCCTTTCTCTCCTCTGCCCAGAGCTTCTTCCCTTCCCACAGAACTTCCAACTCTCCTGGCAGGTTTGCCTGAAGGGCTGAGCAGAGTTTTGGCTGTGCCTCTGGGAATTCCTGTGTGTGGTAATCCATGGGCTCGGTGGGAAGCAGCTCTGGCCTTTGGGTTAAACTGGCGGGAACATTAATAAAAAATCCCACAGAAGACCGAAACTACAACAACTGCAACAACAAAAAAATCAGAAGCTTCTGTTACACCCAAAAGCAGCAGGTTCGTGCGCTTTTGGAAGCACTTCTGAAAGGCAGATTAGATCAATACAGAGATGGAAAGCACAGGCAGCACACAGGCAGCAGTCCCTTGTTTTATTCCACACAGATCCACATTAAAAAAAAAAAAAAACCAAAAAAAACCCCCGAAACAAAAGAAAATAAAAAACCCAAAACCAAAAAAAAAAAATTACAGCCAGAAAAGCAGAGCAGGAACAATGATTTCTCGATTTCCCATATTTTATTTTCCCCACCAGCGACTCCCAGATCAAACCCACTCACTTTCCAAGCCCCAGCGAGGGCTTTTTGCCCCCCCAGCTCAAGCTGAGCTCTCTGACTTCAACCCCAACCCCAAGACGAGTCCCTCACCCCAGAGCCGCGATGGCTCCATACCCGAACCGGGCAGAGGGACTCTGCTTCCCCCCTGGGCAGCTGCAGCCGAGGCTGCAACAGCCAAAATTAGGGGGGAAAAAAAAGGAAAATATAACTAAAGCCCCACCAACTTCATTTTTCTGGCTTGGGACAGTGCCCCGAGTTGCTCGTTCTGGAGTCAGTCAGGGACCCCGGCAGAGACCCCGCACTCGATGCTTTCCCCACTCCATTCGCCCCCTCTGCGCTCAGAGATGGCCTCGGCGCGTTAATTAGAGGTTAATGAACGGGCTCAGAGCACAGACATCAGTGCCCTCTACTGGGACCAGTCAGAAGGGTCTGTGGGGGAGCACTGGGAGCACTGTGTGGCTCCCAGCGAGGGTTGGATGTGCTCTGGCAGGGGAAGCCCCGGTGGGTGTGGGAGAGGTGCGGTACCTGCTCGGGGGAATCCTACCTGCCCAGGCTCCTTCCTCCCATCCCATCCCATC
>VZRM01008764.1:915616-933889 GCA_013397955.1 Grantiella picta | reverse complement strand
TAAACATTTTTTTTTTTTTTTTTTTTTTTACTTTTTTTTGCAAGTGTTCCAGTGAAAAGCTTCAAATCAATCCTGTTCTGTCAGACACTTTCTTTGCCTCTTGGCCTCCAATTACTCACTCTCCACATCCACCCTTCCCAGATCTCACCTTCAGCAGGCACACCTGATGCTGGAGGAGCACTGTTTGATCCAGAATCCCACCCTGCACACCCAGTGGGGCCAGAGGGAACCCCAAGGAGGGATGCACAGCCTCAGCACAGGAGGGACTTTGCCCTCTTGGGAACAAGGGAAAGCTGGAATGCGGAGAGGAGAGGGGGTGCAGGGGGGTGTGGGGATATTTCTCCCTTGCCACAGCTCCATAAAATCATGGGTGACGTTTTGAGGCCTCAGGCTGAAGCTCTGCACTGGACACAGAACCCACAGGAACTTTTTGGTTGTTGCACTGCTCCTTCAGCACCTGCCGCAGAAACTGCCAGGACTCAGTCCCAGTGGGATCCTCCTCTTCCATCCACCTCCCACACAGCCCTCCAGCTCTCCAGCATTTCCCAAAGCTTCATTTTCCAGCTATGGCTGAGTCCAGGCAAAAGGCTGGATTTTCATCCCAAGCATTTGCAGGTTATTGGCAATGGTGGGTCACTCCCAGATTTCCCAGAGGCAGGAGCTCAGGGGGAAGAGCTCCTTGTGAGATCCCAGCGAGTCCCACCGGCTGCAGAGTCCCTGCTGGAAAGCTTCAAAGCAAGAGAAAAAAATGCCACTTAGCCAGGGAACAACTCCAGGTTCTTTTGTACCTCTGCAGGAGGACAGTGTCAGACTGGCTTTGATTGTCTCTCTGTGACTGATGCAGGAAGGGAAGACGTTGTCAGGTTTTTGATGCTTCCCAGGACTCTACCCCTTGGATGGCAGCATTTAATTCATCTCCTCCATGAACAGACAGAGGATTATTAGCCAGAATGTCTGGATTGTGGGATAGGGACAGCAAGTCCTGTTGTCACACAGAGAGGGAGCACAGTCTCCTACAAACTCAAGGTTTACTCAATGATCTTGGAGGTCTTTTTCAACCTAATCGATTTTCTGATGCTGAGGAAAAGCTGATTCTTTGTCAGGTTTTAATTCCAGGTGAGGCTTAAACAACTTCTCCTCTGCTCCTGTGGCAGAGGGAAGCTCCAGCCATGTGCTCGTGACACAATCCCGCACTGTGGAGGCAGAGAGGGACAGGGCTGTGCCACGGTAATGCCACCCACGAGGGGGACAGGGCTGTCCCTGTGGCCCTTGCAGGAACTGATGGGGCGAATCCTGCCAGAAAGGCACAGCTGACATTTCCTAGGACAAAACTTTCTCCACAGCAGACACAGATAGAAGCAGACACATCCCACTGCTCCTGCCACATTTTCCTCCCTGCTCACCCCCACATGGATCGAGACCTCCTGGCGCAGAGAATTTGCTCTCGTTCCCAACACCCAACGTGAAGAAGAGTTACCACCGCAGTGACATGACCTTCAGCTGCTCGCAGCCCAGACATTTCCTTCTGACAGCTCCCACATTCACCCTCAAATTATATGTACTGCATATGACTGTTAAGAATAATCACAGTATTTGCAGTGGTGTGTTAGGCACCAAATTATGTATAGGCAAAGCGATTAGAGAGCAGAACAAAGTGGTTGTTCATGCAGCTAATGGCCAAAGTACCACTATTTTCCATCAAGACAATTTGCAGCCAGCGCAGCATCTTCTCACTCCCCAGCCAGGAGCAGCTTTGCGTGAAATCTTCAAAAACAACTCTTGTTATCACAAGTCTCAACAGCAGAGCTCCGAGGGGGTTGTAACAGCCTTGATAGTCTTTAATTCTTCTCACCCCACCGCCTTTCCCTCCTGTCCCAAGTGCTTTCCTCGGGGAGATGTGGCTGAACGTCGCTGCAGCCAAGTTGTGTATCCAGCGCTTAATGGCATTACAACTTCTGCTGACTCCCATCTTTGGATTAAAAACCTGCTCTTTAGGCTTGTTCACTAAAAATCAAAATCAATAACCATCTCAGCTCGCTGTCCTACAAGCCTTCAGTGTCAGCCTCGCATTCAGAGCCGTGTTTTCCAGGAGGATGCCGGAATATGCTCAAACCATACAAAAAATCTGTGTCTTCCACCTTTGCCAGAGTGTTTTCATGGATAAAACCTTTGGGTTCAGGTCCACCCTGAGGTTCTCCCTCCTTTTTCTCCATGGGTCTTCTCCAAAAAGCCAAGCACCTGCTTTCTAAATCCTGTCCAAGTGTGAACTAGAAGGAACTCTCCTGTGCCAGACCTTCGGAAATAACAGATCCAACACAGCAATTACTCCAGCAAAACCAAGGGGGAAATTAATGGTAGATCGTCCCACGGGGTAGGAAGGAAACACCAGAACTTCTAGGGAGATGAGGAATCTCAGAACCTTGGGCCAGGGATGGAAGAAGGTGGGGGAACTGCAGGAAAGGAAGGGATGAGGCTTTGGGAGCAGAACAGGAACGCTGGTGCCCTTGCTAGCTCTCGCTCCAAGGTTGATGGAGCTGCCAGGAGGTACAGCATGTTCTCTCCTATTGATCTATCAATGTCTGCTCTCCAGAGGAGGGATTACTCACTTCTGATAACATAGCAAGGTTGCCTCTGATGAAAATCAATGGCTCCGACTACCCAGCCTTCATTTAATTACATCACGCTGCAAATCCGGCGGGAGCAGAGGGGGGACGTTCTCCAGCACCACCTCTGCTCCCTGTTCCTCTCCCCAGTTCTCCACAAGTATCTTCCCGGGATTATCAAGATAAATGGCCTTGACAAGAGGAGTTTTGCTGTCTGATGTGCAGCCAAGGAAAGGACACGGGGACTTCTCCATCACCTTGGCCCACAGCTGGCAAAGCTGGCCAGGAAGAGAAGGACAGCAGAGAAGTGCAGCCACATTCCTGGCAATTAGCTTTGGGGGAAGGAGGATTGGATTAAGACTGAGTGTGAGATCAGGCGGCTTTTTACAAGCTAAATAAGCAACAAGCAGTTTGAGAGAGATTTTTTTCCCCCTGTTTACAAGGCCAACCAAGGCCAGGTTAATTAATCTCTCTTTCCAGCTGCCCTTCTCACTAGGGCTTGTTCCTCACTTTGAGCAAAACACCCGAGACAGCTGCTCAGATCTCTCACATTGCAGGGTGATGAAAACAAAGGCACAGATGAAAATTGCTTTAGAGCTTAGCCTCTTACAGAAAACAAACGTGCCCGTGCTGTAATTAGGACTAGGCATGCAGGAAAAGAACCAGATCTTTGACCGGTGCTTAACTGGGGACAGTAAATAAAAATAACAACAATCCCTTCCCACCCACACACACACACAGCACACACAGAGACACAGAACCAGGCAGGCCTATTTTCCTGGAGCTCACAAAAGAGGGTGGTTCATCTCTCTTGATCCTCTCACCAAGGCACATCCCAGCCCAGGCTGTGGCTCTGTGCATGCTAACCCCAGCAGCGATGCCCTATCAAAACAAGGCGTTCAAACACACTCTGCTGCCCCCGGGGAGAGTTCAGACCCGGCAGAACCACGGCGGTTCAGGAATTGCTCCGAGCTGTTTAGCTCCAGCAGCCGGGGCTGCAGCGCAGAGCATCATCTGAAGCGGTGGCACAGCCCCTGCCATGCTCCCAGCCAGCAGCTGGACATGCCAGCACTGCCATTTGGAGCTGCCCTGCCTCCTCCTCCTCCTCCTCCTCCTCCTCCACAGNNNTCCTCCTCCTCCCCCAGACATGGTTTAAGGCGTTTAGTGGCAGAGATAAATTCTCCTGTGCTTGTTTCAATGAAAATGTCCACGGCAATGCTTTGTTCCAATCGCCATTAACAGCACAATCAGAGCTGTGAGGCCTCAGCCAGCCCTCCCCACACGAACACCCTCCATCCTCAGCTCATCCCAGCTCCTTTCCCAGCTTTTATGTGGAAAACAGAAGGCAAAAGCACAGCAGGCACCAGCAGCACACACTTCCACAGCCCTGCAGCCAGCCATGAGCTAAACCCAGGAGCTGTGGTGCTTAAACACAGCTGGCAAATATCTGTGTGAGAGTCTCCTGGCTGGGGAGGGCTGCAGGAAACTAAAAACCCTGAGTTCACTGAGGTTTGGGTAATGGGGTTGATGGGCAGCAGGATCTATCTGGCTGTCCAGAAATCTCAGTCAGCGCCAGGCTCTGCCCTGTCCCAGGAAAACACTTCTGCTCTCACCACCCCTGGGGACAGCAGCCACAAAATGCCAAAAAAACCAGGTCAGAAGGTGGAAGAGCTCAGATGGCAGAGCTGCCTGGCTGTAGGAGAGGCTGCAGGTCCAGCAGGGCTGCAGGGATGCTCTCACAAGAGATGTCTGCCTTCCTCCTCTTTCAAGGTCTCCTTTCCAAGCACGTCCTCTCTGCCAGCCAGGCTTGGAGCACCAGGCAGGTGCCAAAGCCTTGAGTCACCAGGCTCAGAGCCCTGCCAGAGCCTGGCATGTCCCCGAGGGCTGGGGACACGGGGAAGGAGCAGTCTCCATGTGTGCTCGCTGCTCCTCAGGATCCAGACGTCATCTCCAACCCACTTGCTGAAAGGCTGACGCGTTTCCAGGGAGGAATAAGACACCCTTAGGAACAGCTCTTCCTCCTCAGCAAGGGTGGCCAAAGGAATTGCCAAAAATATGCGTTTCTCAGGGTGTTTGCGAGGGCTCTGCTGTCAAAAGGACAGGCTGCCACTCCAGGGAAAGGGGCTGTGGAGTGAGGCATTCATCCTACAAACACGAGGGCAAAAGGCTGCCTGGTCAGGAATCATCAGCAGGTTTTGGTTGGAAGGATAATGGCAGCGATTCTCAAGTGAGAGCTCTCTAAGAAAAGAAGACAGGGGAGGGAAAAATACCCTTAATTTCTAGATTATCTTCTTTCTTAGCTCCCTTGCTATCAATTGCTTTGAGAAGTGGCTGTGGATATCAGTAGACAATCTATATTCCTTTTCCTTATCCCCGGCTGTGGAACATCTCAAGAACAGGAAAACTGCTTCTGGCCCTGTGACCTCGGAGATCAACTCCCCTTTCTCTGCTGTCAACACCAAGACAGAGCAAAGTTACCAAGAGCACATTCCCAAGATTCATTCCTCAAATGTGGCTCAAATTGGCTAATGCATTAGGAGATTACTGGGGTGGAAAGGGCAGGAGGGATGGACGGAATGCAATCACGAGGGCCTCATTTCTCCTGGAAGCTCTATTAATGGCCAAGGAGCCCTTCGGCACATAGATAAGCCCAAGGCAGAGGGGAGCAGTGAGGGAGACAGAAGGAAAATGCCTTCAGGGATTGATGCATTTCCATTCCACTGGCAGCTTGTCCCAGGCTTTCCCTGCACCAGCATTCCCACAGGTGAGGGGACAATTCCCTGTCACACACAGCAGCAGCTGACCAGTAATTAATCCCAATGCCAACACTGCCCGAACCTCTCCCACTCCTTCCACGCTAATTTATTTAATTTATTGCCGTATTATCGCCAGACTCACGAGTTAACTCCTCTCCACACGGCTGCAAATGGGAAAGATCTGGAAGTTATCCCAGGGCCGTGTAAGACAGGAAATCATTTCCCACGTCAGGTCCTGAGGCTGGCTTTGATCATGTAAACACACACAAATCACTTGGCTGCAGGATGGATGCCAGGGGTGGGCGACAGGTATTCCAGAGACCCACATTCACAGCTGCTGGAGCCTCTGCACCGGGAAGAACATCCCTTATCCTGGCTGACTTTGATGGAGGGATGCCAGCTGGCATCAGGGAAGATTTATCCCTTGTCACACAGCTCCTCTGCAGAGCTCGACAGCAGCGCTGGGAACACTCACGCCCAGGAGCAAAGTCTCCTTAAGTGGATTCGGCAGACCTGGGCCAGTTCTCAGCTTCGGGAGCCTCTGGCCTGGGATGGCGTGGCCCTGAACATGGCACAGCTCAGACTGACTGGATTTAGTTCAGAGCTCCACACTCGCACCCTCTGCTGTGCCGTTTCCTCCCTCTGAGCTCTTCCAGCCGAGCTTGTTAAGCCTCATCACAAACTGTAAACCTCAACCCCGAGCTCCACCACCGCCCCGAGCTCGCCACCCAAGCGTTGGGAGATCTCTGCACGACTCCAGCAAATCATTTAATCCCACTACCTCCTTTCCTCTAAGGGATAATTCCCCCCTCTGTTCATTAATCTCTGAGATGAAGTCCATCACCAAATTAAGGCATTGGGGAGTCCCTGGCCGTGCAGACGGGGTCCAGCCACGACGGAGATTCAGAGATGTCAGATGTGCTCCACAGGAGCCACACCAGGCGAGGATTAATTCCCCAGAGAGTTCTCCATGAGCTCCCGAAGGCTGATGAGAGCACACGTGCAGCCGCGGCACGCGGCGCTGACCGAGCGGCTTATCGCCTTCCCCTCGGCTTATTACACCTCGGCAGCTTTGTATCTGGGAGAAAGGAACACCGGGAACCCATCTCAGAGCCAGCTCTCGAGCGGGGCTGGAGCAGCTCTGAGAGCAAAGAGCTGAGATAAAGACAAGCACTGTTTTGTTGGGGCTCTTTATCTCCCCGAGGGGTCTGGGCGGGCACAGATAGCTCACCAGGGCTCTGTGCTGGCAGCTTCCCACGGGGAGAAGGCTTCCGATTCCTGGAAAAAAAGACAGGTGTCCATCAGTGCCCTGAGTGGGGTCAGCAGGTGCTCCCCCAGCACCCCAGGAGCAGCCAGCAGCCCAGGGGAACAGGGGGATTTATAGGGGGGGGAAGTTACTCCCTCAAGTTTCAGCAGGCACAAGGGGGGACTCTTTTTCCCCGGGGACCCCAGGGAAAAAATCCCTGTGGGGATGATGGAGGGGGAAGAAGGCTCAGGCCCAGCAGTGTGGCTGGAGCTGCTGAGCTGAGGTGTCCCTGTCACTGTAGGGCACAAGGCCAGGCTGGCACAGCCATGCTCTGCTCGCTCGGCTGGAAGAGGCTGCACTCCCTCCCTGCTCCCAAACCAGCTCCAGGACACAAAACAGAGATGTCAGCTCCTGGCGACACCCAAATTGCAGTTTCTGGGAGCCCTGGATCTGTCAGGGAACAAATCCCTAACCCCAAGGCTGCCTCCAGAGCTCTGCAGATGGCTCAGGTGCTGCTGGGATGGGTTTGGCAATGTGGGGAGGGAGAATCCTCCTGAGCTACCAAACGGAGCTGTGGTGGAAAGAGAAATGTGAAATTAATGGAAATGGCTTCTCTCCTCTTCAAGGAGCCTCTGGCCAAAGGGCTGGGAACTCACAGCCTCTCCTGCCTGCTCTGTGCCATGATCTCGGAGAGGAGAGGAGANTGTCCTGACCCACAGCTCTGAGGTCCCCACGGGTCACAGCTCACGCCCCAAAAAGAGGAAGGTGAGAAATGCAATGCCATGGCCAAGAGCCCTCCCTGGCTCTGGGAAAACACCTGGCTCTCACACAGCGGCCACAGGGGCTGGGAAGATGACCTGGCCAGGGAAAGGATTTAACCCAAGGTTGCCAAAGGACTCAGATTTAACCCAGGCAGGCAGGCAGCCAAAGTTAACCACGTCCAGTGCTCAGGGGGCTGAGCTCCAGTCACCAGCTCAAGGCTAGCCCAGGGTGCCTGGCTCCCCTCTTTTAACTCAAACTCAGCACAGACTTCTCCTTTCTTCCCCTAGCATGGATCAATCCATGGAAATGAGCTCCAAGGCGGGGCACATTGTTGGAATATGCTTAGAGAGGCAGTTCAAGGAAACCAACTGCATCCTGGAGCCCCAGGCAAGCTCCCTGCAGAGAAAACACCAACAGTGGTGTGAAGCAGCTAATTCCTTTTATTTTGGATCCCCTCGGGCTGAGGGGAGCCGGGAGGTGAGGCTGGGGTGGGCACTGTGCCCACCACCATGTTGGCACCAGCACTGCATCCTCAGCCTGCAGGTGAGCTCCCCTGCCTCGACAGCAGAGCGTGCAGAGGGAGAGTTTCTAATTAAGAAAAAAAGACCTCAGAGAGCTGCTTTGGAAAGAAATAATTTAAAGGGAAAAAAAATAATTAGGGAAAGAAAAAAAAAACCAACAAAAGAAAAGAACATATCTCAATTGCAAAGTTCCTGCTTGAGCCGTTTCATTTCCATTTTGCACCACAATGGGAGGAGAGCAAACAATGGCTGAGGGGAAGCAGCCTGATTGTGGGTAGGCAAAGTGCCACGCTCGTTTTTCATCAAACGTGGGTGAACCCGATGAAAAAACTGAAAAATATAAATATATCCGTTTCCCCACTTCATTATCTCCCCCCCAACCAAAAAAAAACCCAAACCAGCCCCTCAGGACAGCTCATTGCAGCTCCTCCCCAGCCCTGCTGCCCTCGCCCACGGCCTCAGAGCTGCTCCATCTTCTTCTCTCCCACTTCCTCCCCAGGCTGGGAGATTTGGGAGGCAAAGGTGCCAAAAAGGGCCATCCCAGGGCCACCATTCCCGGTGCCACCAAAGGGCTGGAGATGGAGAGACGCGCTCATCCCACCCAAGAGCGGCGAAGAAGAGGAGGAAAACGAAGAGAATTCCGCCGGCATCACTTGCAGCGGGGCCAGGAGAGCCTCCCTTCCCGGCAGGGTGGCTGTTCAGGGTGACAGCTCCGGGTGACAGCATTCGAGGGGATCCACCACCACCGCTTCCAGCGTTGCCAGGGCGACAGGCGCTCGGTACAGCGTGTGAAACACTCCATTCGCTTATTGATTGAGCCGCCGTCAAATTCAATCACAAGCGAAAATGGATTTTTTAATGCGACTATTAGCTGCTTTTGAAAGGCAAATTGAGTTCAGTTATACCGAGTCAGCCATCAAAAAACAATTTGCCGTCAGCCAGACGGGCCGGAGAGGAGCTCGGCCTGGAGAAGCGGCCGTGTGCACGTGGACTGGGAGATCTGAGATGGGAACTCAGGGGAAATATGACTTCTCCTCCTCAAAAATGCCCTGGGTGAGGAAGGTGAGGTTAGTGCTGGGCTTCGAGGGGCTGGCATGGACACAACTCCTTGTGGGATCCACGGTTGGAAAGGAGCAGAGGTTCAAGGAGCGATATCAGTGATGGATTTCATCCCAAAAACCCAAGCAGGGCTTCAGGGCAAGCATGGCAAAGCTGACCCCAAATATTGAGGAGCCAGGAGAGAAGGACACACAGCCCACTGTCCTGTGGTGCAGCCCAGCCAGTGCCACCTCCTCCCCGTGCCACCCCACAGCCACCACAGCTCAGCAAAGCTCATTTCCTTCCAGCCGCTGGAAAATAAGATTTTTCCCTCGCTGATTAGGGAAGCAGATTCTCATTACTATGTTAAGTGAGGATCAATATCTCAGCCAAGTCTGAAATCAGCCCTGTCTGGAGAGGTGCTGAGTGCACCAGTTTGCCCAGTCTGGGGCTCAGCAGCATCTCTGGGGGGTTTGGACAGCGTTGTTCCAGGATGGAGATGGAAGGAGGAGGTAGAGATGGAGATGAGATGGAGATGGAGATGGAGATGGAGATGGAGATGGAGATGGAGATGGAGATGGAGATGGAGATAGATGGAGATGGAGATGGAGACGGAGATGGTGGAGATGAGATGGAGATGGAGATGGAGATGGAGATGATGGAGATGGAGATGGAGATGGAGATGGAGATGGAGATGGAGATGGAGATGGAGATGGAGATGGAGATGGAGATGGAGGAAGGATGTGGACAGGACAGAGCAGTTTTTAACTGAACTTGAAGTTCAGACAAAACTCTGCCAGATGTGGGTGGACTTGCCTGCACACACATATATCTATAAATAAAATCTTCCATATGTTTAAAAAATCCACATAAAAATAAATACATTTTCCCCCTCCAGAGCTCAGGGACTATAATATAGCCCATTAATTATAAACCCATTGTTTTTAGATCTCCTGAGAACCCTGCAATTAATAAATAAAAATCCAGCTTCACTTTGGGGTGCTTCCTTTCCCAATTCTCCTCTCAGTCCCATAGGCAAACTCACAGGCCTTGTTAAACACTTGCAGGAGCAGTCCAGGAATTTCTATAGCAGCATAATCCAGCAGATCTGCTTTCAAAGAGCCTCTGCTTCCCGCAAAGCTCCAGCCTCAGCTAATGAGAGCTTAACCACATGTTTGTGGCGGATGAAATAGTATCATTTTGCAATTATTATCATTCAAACATTATTTATTTAACCCGCAGCCACATTATATTGACTGCAGAATTGCTGTCATTTTTACTTTTGATGGCTCTCTTATCGAGCTGAGCGTGAAGAATTGTGCTCGGTGTCCCCAGTGTGGGAGAGACTTTCCCTGCTCGCTCACCCTCTCCCCAGCCAGGTCCAAGTCTCTGCCCCAGAGCTGGTGGCGTTTTGTACCAGAGTCCCCCAAAACTGGGCATTTTCCCATCTTTTTTTCTGCTCCACCTTCCCCTACTGACAATATTTGGGGAATTAATCTGTTCTGACCACCAGCATAAAGCACTGCGCACCAAAGAGTTACAGCTAAAGGTGGATTCGGTGCCACCTTTGTGCCCCCAGCAGCTCTGAAAGCTCCTCTGTAAGAGCTGCAGAGGGGTGGGCAGCAGCTGAGGAGCTCTGTGCACCCCACAAAGTCCAGACGTGGGGATAACAGACAGCCTTGGGCTGAAAACCCTTCCCCAAGGAAGCAGCAGGATGAGCCTCAGCCAAAACCCCTGGGGTTTGCAGCAAAATAAACACCAAGGGGTGCTCGACTCAAGATCTGAATGCCAGCAGGGTGAAAAAACTCTGCCCTGCCTCTCCCTGCTGGCCCTGGCTCTTCTCTCACACGTCACTCTCCCGAAGCCTTGCAAGATGTATTCACACGACAGGAAATCCAACATTCCCCTTCGCCTTCTTCTTTCTTCCTCTCTTTTAATTTTCCCCAAATGTAAATGAGGAAGTCATCTCTCCTCCGGTGATGAAACATCTGCCTGGAGAAGCTTGCAGTGCAATGCAACATATTTTGATCACTGCTACATCTAATTACAGAGGAGAGAAGAGAAAAATCACAAAGCAGGGTTTGGGACTTTATTTTTTTTCCCCCAAAACACAAGGCATCTGAAAAATAATGGGAAAGCAGCAGCACTGACAATCAGAGCAGAGGCAGCTTCCCCATCAGGCTTGAAAAACAGCACTGGAATACAGAGCCTGCTTGGAAGGAGAGGGATTTCAGGGTGAGAGAGGGGAAGATTAATTGCTCGTGGGGACAGGGAATTGCAATCTTGGTGTCCTCAAAGCCAGAGGCCGCTCCAGCCAGGCTGCAGCAATCTGGCTGCACATCCATCCTTGGTGGAGCTCACCGAGAGGTGTCCAGGTCAGATCCTTGCAGTTCCCTCACATCTACTTCAAATCCAAGGGAAGGAGGGACGCGGGGGAAGAGCCCTAAAGAGCAATTCACGGTCACAGGTTTCAAGACCCACCAAACACCTGATGCTCAGGAGCCAAGATGCAGAGGGAGAAAAGGCTGGAGCTCAAAACTGGGATGCAGTGGCTCACCCCGGAGAGGGACAGCGATTCTGCTCCAGCAGCAGCTCCGGGCTCTTGCAGGGAAGCTCTGGAGATGCTCAGGCACAGCTCCAACCTGGCACCGGCAGGGGCAGAGCCCTCGCCTTGGCCTCGGCTCCTGAAGTGACAACGGGAGAGGTGTCAAAGGCACAGCAGGCAGCACCACCCACACCCCTCAGCATTCCAGAGGGGCTGATTGCTTCCCTTGTTTATCTCGGAAAAAAATGCACCGAGAAGCGCCGGTGGGGCGCAGCCTCCAGCCGCTCGAGGATGTTGCTCACCGCGGGAAACGGAGCTTTTAGAACTTCCAAATAGAGCCCTAATCATAATCGTTGCTATTTCCCTGTCTTGCTCTTCAAGCTCAAAGGGAGTCCATGGCTAAGCAGCAACAAACAGCACCTCTAACGAGACCTTTCATGGCAAGGAACCAAGCCCAGCACCGGGGGAGCCTGTTCAGCAGCCTCACTGGAGGAACGCTGACAGGTTGTTTATAGCAGCTTGCAGAAAGGCACTGCAAAATAAACAGGAGGCTACCTGCCTTCCACTCCGTTCCCACCCGCATTTCCAAGGGGAAACTTGATTTCCCTTCTAAACGTTTCGAGTTTTTAGAGGAGGAAAAACAAAACGCTGCCTGTGATGAATGGAGGCTGGCAGCTGGTGGGGACAGGTATGGCACTTCAAGCCGTGGGAAACCGGCCCAAAACGTTCAGGCACCGCAAGGAAACAAAAAAGCTGATGGGAAGGATGCCCACGGACAGGCAGGGGGGTCTCAAGTCCCCGTTTTTCTTCACAGAGATTTGTCAGCAGCGTTCTGCTGGCAAACAGGACCCCGGTCCATCCTGCCAGGCAGCTCTGCTCCAAAACAATTGCTCCAAGGATCCTCCTCGCCGTTTCTTATCCCGCCTGAGCGTGGATGCTCACAAGTGGGCAGCAGGTGCCTGTTTAGAGCCAGCAACACGCAATGGCTTGATCCAAGTCCATCTGCACGTGGAGAACGGGCTGAAGGAGCTGGAGCCTCCAGAGCTCATCACCACCGCGAGGAAAACAAACGGATCCGCTTCAAAACCCTGCCTGCCGCAGACACCCCGAGCCGCTCCTGAAAGGTCACATCCCTCCTCGTTGTGGGTTTAATCCAAGTCGTGCCTGCCAGGGACAGAGGAAAACACAGCCCTGGGGCTGTCCAAGATGGAATCAGTCCTCTCTGTTGTCCCTTGCGGGCACAGGCACGTGTGCTGGAGGGAGCGCGTTGTCACCTTGGCGGAGCGCCGTGCGCTCCCTCCGCGAGCACAGCCGGTGCTGACAAGGTCAAAAGCAAGAAGAAAACTCACCCTGGGCTAACGGGAGGCACAGAGTCGGAAGATTAGTCACCATCCAAGAGATGCGCCTTTCCTGGGAAATAAACCAGCTGACAAAGGGTGGAGGACATGAGAAACGCAGGACGGTGTGGAATTCCATGCTGGAATTCAGTCCCTGGCTCTGTTCCCCCTCTCTGCTTCCCTCTCTGCATGTCCTGATTCACCTCCTGCTCCTCAGCTCCTCTCGGGACACTGGAAGCTCTCTGGGGTTTGCCAAGGGTTCTTCCAAGCACAACCCAAATCCCCGAGTCCCCCCGGGGTCAAAGGGAGATTTGGCCCTAACCCTTCCCAGGACAGGCAGACAGACAGACAGAGGTCCTTCCCAGCCATTCCTGCTATCTCCCAGGACACGGGAGTGTTCCCAAGCGGATCCGTCAGTCTATTTGGAGCATCAATGTTTGCCTAAGCAAACAGCTCGGAAAGCTCCACAAATAGCAGGAGGGTTGGTTAATTGGGAAGAAGGCAGAGAACCGCGGAGCAAAACGCGCGCAGGCAGCACCAAAGGCAGGGGAGAGCACGGCTGAAGGGATCTGGCCGCCCCAAGGGCACGTTTGCCCTCCATACATTGTTTTCTCGGTCCCAGCGCCACTGTCAACAACACTTTCCGCATATGCAAATAGGACCATACTCCCGCAATTACATGGCAATCAGAGGCAAATTACATTCTTGCTGTTTACTTTCGGTGTCCTTAATTAATCCGGTTATTAGACGATTAATGAAGCTTGTTTGGTGGAAAAACTCATAGCATTTGCGGCGCGAGCTCACGCGTGCAGCCGGCTGGCATCTGGCTCCGCATCGGCACGTGGGGATGGAGGCTGCGCTGTCCCCAAGGCCAGCAGAGCAGGGTGACACTGACACCAGCCCCGCAGGGCTCGGGGAGGGGCTCGGGGGGGCTCAGGGCTCGGCTTTTCCAGCTGTGCCTGCGCTCCAGGAGCTCAGTCCTGCAGACCGAGCCGAGCGCCGCATCCCAGCCCCCAGTGTGGAGACACAGCGCGCCTCCCCGCTCCTCTCCGAAGGCTGCAGGACCCACACCGGCAGCTCCCACCGCTCTGGAAGCCGCTGGAGAAGATTCCCAGATCCGTGAAAATATTCCCAGCCGCTGGTCCCCTTCATCCCCCTCCCCAGGCGGCTCCCAACCCACCCTGCCCTCCCCAAAGGTCACCCCAGCCCGTGTTTGGTTAAGCTGCCGATAATGAAGTGGCATGTTCATCTAATGATCAAATTGCTGCACCACGGCCATGAAAGGCTGAGGAGAACTAATTAAGAAGCTCATTTGCATACTCCAGCGTTTCCGGTGCACGTATGGGGGTTCCCATAGCAACCAGTACAAAAGCTGGTGATGGTGTGTGGGTTTTAGCGGGTTTTAAGTGCTGCTCCTTCCCTTTGTCATCCGCTGCAGATCACAAAGGCGCTGCGAGGAAGGTGCGGTGACACCGGGCTGGGGAGGGACATTTCTGCACAGCAAGGGGGGGCACAAACGAGCTGCGAGCATAGCAGGGGCTGAGCCAGCTCCCAGCGCCACCAACTCAGACACCTGAGCGAGAAGCAGCGATTTGGGGCCTGAGGACACACTCGAGCAGAAATCCCTGGCCTGGCGCTGCGCTGTCCAAAACTTTCCTCAGTCACTTTGTGCTCAGCTCCAGAGAGGAGTTTTGCAGGGATTGCAGCAAATCCCGCAGCATCCCCGCGCCCTGAGGAGGGTCTGGCTGCAGGGAGCTCAGGGGAGCGCTTACAGCAGCCGGGACACGGGGACACTGTGGGATGCGACCCTAAATGCTGCACCCCAGGGCGGGAAGAAGGAAAGCAGGAACGGCCAGGTGAGGGTGACAGCTCAAGTCGCAGCAGGTTCCCCGCAGTGCGGCGCAGTCCAGCCCCAGCTCCTTCCATCATGTCACTTTTCCTAAGCACCGAGATTTCTTTTCTGCTTTGTATTTCTGGCAAGAAACCTTTGCATTTAGATAAGGAATAAAGCCTGGAATCAGATCTGAACTCTGCAGCAGAGATCAACATTTTAATGAATTAAATATATTCCAAACTAAATGCAACCTCTTAGCGCTCGCATTTTTGAGTGAGACCAACTTAAAGAAAAAGCCAACAATCCAACTCATTCCAGCTCTCCCCGGCTGCGAACTGGCCACAGGCCAATCAATTATCTTGAATTTATTCGTTATTCAACTTCCCTCCAGCAGGCAATTTCCAGGCTGTGAATTGCAGGTGAGCGGCTCCTCCGGCCGCGGCTGCGCTCTCATTCCAGCCCAGTTTGCCGGCACTGGTTTCACTGGTTTCACTGGGCTGACCAGCCAGGCAGGACACTGTGGCTGCCACGTCCAGCGTCAGACAGAGCCGGGGGGACTGGAGGGGCGAGAGCTGTTTGACATCCAGCAGCAGCAGTTTCCAGATGCAAATCGAGCCCCAGCATCCCCCCAGGGCTGCGCGGCGCTGTCAGGCCTGGGAAGAGACATTTAATTCCTCCCTGTTAATTCGTGGCTGCGCAGGGAGGGCAGACCTGCTCCAGCAAAGCGTTTGGGCTCAGGGAACAGAGGCTGCGGCTGACCAAGGAGCTCTGCGTGTCCACAGATGTTTGCTGGGATGGGAAGGGCAGTTTGGGGAGTGGGGATGTCAGGAAAACGAATCCACAAACACCAGAGGTTGATGTCCAAAAAGGAGACAGAGGAGTCCTGGAACTTTATTCGAACAAAAGGAGAGGTCGTGGGCATTTCCCATGGGGTTTCTCACATTAATAAGGGATGCAGCCTCTTTTTATCCTGATTTTCCTGCTGCATTTCCCTCTCTTTCCCCATTGGCTGAGGTACTGGAGAGGTACAGACTTCCCAAATTGCCAAATACAGATCCCCTTCTAATACACATTTCCCCTTCTTTCCCTTGTGACTGTTCTTTTGGCCAAATCCAGGGATTCAGCACAGCCTTGGGTGAGTCAATCAGTGGAATTCCAATGGAATTTATGGTTCCTTCCCCTTGCTTCTTTCCCCTCTCAGTGTCTGGCTTCGTCTGCCAGCAGACTCAGTTTGTTTGGGAGGACAATCCCTTCTCATTCCTTCCAGAACGATGCCAAGGACCACCAAAAAGGCAGCAGAAGAAGCCCAGATGTGTCCCTCCTGCAGCCCCAACCACATTTTAGGCCCCAGAGCTCTCAACCTCCACCTCAAACACCTCACCTCACTATTTCCCACTCAAACCAGGATCTTTTCCTCTGTCCCCAGCCTACCCAGCGTCCTGGAACGAGCTCCAAACCCGTCAAGCTGGAAGAAGTCCCCTTGCCCATCCAAAGCTTTCTCCTCCCCTAACATTGTTTTCATTTCTCCCTCCCCCCCCCGTTTTTTATCCTCAATAAAAACATAATTACAGGCTTTTAAAAAAAGCAAATTATAGTGACATACTTTAATTATCTCCAAGCAATGGAGGACTAAATTACACAGTCAGGGAATCGGAGGTTACCTAAAAATAAAAGCAAGAAGCTTCATTAAATGCTAATTGCAGCTTTCACCACTGAAGTGAGATTTCAACACAGACCACCATTGACTCACTGGGGCCTTCAAGAGAACATTGGGGCTGGGGAGAGACCCTTGGATACACGGCAGGTTCCTCCATCTGTGCCTCCAGCCACAGGGAATGCTCCTGAGGAGCTCCAAAGGCTCCACTCTGCCACTCTAACCACATGGCTGGGTGATCACACCTCCCAGTGTCCCCTCAGCCCCTCTCAGAGGCACTGCCCACCCTCCCAGCAGCACTGAGGGGCTCAGCACAGCTCCTCCGATGCTTTGGAGCAGAGAAATGGGCTCCAGTTTTCCCCAGAGCTGCTCTTGCACCATGAACGGAACCAGAGAATCCACCTCAGCTTTGCTGCCCTCTGCTCTGATCCCCAATCCCGCCTTGCTCTGAGCATCACTCATCTCTCCTGGGGCTAAAACAGGACCTTGGGGCTCTCCTTGGCAGAAAAGAGCTGCATGCAGTCCTCTCCTCCCATCCTGTCCAAACCAAGGGCTGCTCCAGCCCTGCTCTTCCCATCCCCTTCCTCCAGATTTCCTCCCTGAGGAGCTGAAATCAGAGCTCCCCAAGCCCAGAGGGGCAGGAGGCTGATTTCCCCCAAGACACGGCAAGTGAGGCATGAGGTGGCAGGCAGGCTGGAGAATTCACAGGGAAATTATCTTGTTTTTCCATTTCCCATCGAGTTGGCCTAATTACGCCACCGAAGTCTGTAATTTGCCTCTCACAGAAGAGAGTTAATGACTGGTTCCAGGCTGCTGCTGCTCCAGGCGGGGGCACAGCTCCCGCTGCAGCCCCCAGCTGTGCCCTGGGACCCCAAAAATTCCCTCTTATCCCCGGAGAAGGGAGCTCAGGAGAAGAGCTGGGGATTGGGAACAGCAGCCAAGGACAACAGAAAGTTCCAGGAGGCAGGAAGATACGAGCAGGGGATGGAGGGAGCTGGCACCAGCCCAAGGGTTTTTTCCTTGCCACTTCTCAAAGTCCCAGAAAAAGTGAAAAATCCGCGGGTCAAGCACTCGGGGAGCTCAGACAATTATCGTTGTTTAAATTCAACAGCCCTTCACAGAAGTAAGAGGAAAATCAGACGAAGCTTTAGAAGCTCCCTAAGAGCTTTTAAAGCCCTAAGGGAGGTGAGGAGGAGAAACGATGGCATCAATTTCCGGACAGGCACCTCATTAAAAAAAAAAATCCACAAAATACCAAAAAACTAGGAATGTGATATCCAGGAACCAGAATCCACTTTGCTCTTCTCCTCGGCTACAGGCAGAGCAACACCCAAAAATATTAAGCAAAGCAGATAAGCAGAATCTGGATCCTCACTGGTCCCGTGAACTCTTTGTTGCAACATCCACAGCAGAGCCTGGCTGGATCCCCATCCATCTCACTGGCTTAGAGACTGCTCCCTTTTAATTAGCTCCCATAATCAAATAGGTGCTTAGAATTAAACATCACTGTGTCGTGAAGTGCTGGATAAATGAACCAGCCGGGTTGGGAGGTCACTGCAGCCACCGCTGGAATGGGCTGGGAGGGACTGGGGTCCTTCAGCAGCCCAGGATGGGTTTGGGGTGACAAAAACGGGGACACCTCTGGAGGCTCTGAGCGAGGGGAGGCAGGGGGAGGCTGGAATTCAGTCGGAATTCAGTCAGAATCAGCCTTTCCAGTCATTATCCGGCAGAATTCAGAGTGGAAGCTGCTTGTGACACCATCAGAGCAGAATCTCCGAGCCAGAAGCAGCACCACAGACATCAGCTCGGGTTTTCTCGGAGCCCTCTGAACCAGGCAGTGCCTCACATCCTATCCGACAGTGATGGATGCGCTGGGAGCCGAGCAGTTTCTCCTCCTGAGAAGCTCTTTTGACAAGTATGATCTTATCAAAGTTCCAAGCTTTTCATTAAGCTGCTTTTTTTTTTTTTTTTTCCCTT
>VZRM01008764.1:882735-908844 GCA_013397955.1 Grantiella picta | reverse complement strand
CTGGGGACACTCAGAGCCCAATCCCATGGTCTGGGGACACTCAGAGTCCACTCGCATGGCCTAGGGACACTCAGAGCCCATTCCTATGGTCTGGGGACACTCAGAGTCCACTCCTATGGCCTAGGGACACTCAGAGCCCATTCCTAAGGACTGGGGACACTCAGAGCCCACCCCCATGGCCTGGGGACACTCAGAGTCCACTCCCATGGCCTAGGGACACTCAGAGCCCATTCCTAAGGACTGGGGACACTCAGAGCCCACTTCCACAGCNAGGCTGGGGACACTCAGAGCCCACTTCCACAGCCTGGGGACACTCAGAGCCCACTCCCATGGTCTGGGGACACTCAGAGCCCAATCCCATGGACTGGGGATGCTCAGAGTCCACCCCCATGGCCTAGGGACACTCAGAGTCCATTCCTAGGGACTGGGGACACTCAGAGCCCAATCCCATGGCCTGGGGACACTCAGAGCCTATTTCTATGTTCTAGGGACACTCAGAGCCCGCTCCCACACCGAGCACTGCCAACAACCAAGCTGGAATCCCAAAGCCCGTCCAGGGATGGCTCAGAGGGCTGAGGCAGGGCAGTGAGACAGAGCTCCTCGTCCGAGGGGAGTTGGGAACATCACTTTTTCCGCCTCTAATCAGCTTGTTAGCAGCCTAATAACAGAGCAGGCCTGTGCTTTACAACCCCCAACGAGAGGCACAGCCTATTGTGGAGCTGCTGCCTGACAGGCAGCGTTCAGCAGCCCTAAATTATCCCGTGACAAGCTGCAGTGAAGAGGTGAGCAACCTTGCGCATAATCTACAATCATTATCATTTCCATCTTTATTACCCACAGTATGCCAAGCACATTAAGGAGGCTTTCAGGGAGCTTTTGTTTTGCAATAATTTCTTAAAAAACCTGCTTTCTTGTTAGTATCTCCCCTGCCATCTCATCAAAATGGAAATGCTGCAAAAGGCTACATTTATTTCCTTTAATTCTCCTTCACACTTGCAGTCAGCACCAGCCTGGTGGGAATTTTTGGTCGGGCCAAGGTCAGAGGTGGCTGGGCAGACTCAGCCTCCTCGAGGGATGGATGGCCTGAGATGAGACTCTCCAGGACACGACAAACTCAGGTGTCCACAGCAAAAGCTCCCACAGCAACAGGTGTGTCCCAAAGCCACAGTGTCAGCAGCGTGGGGGACACACTTGGGGGATCCAGAGAGGGATCCATGTGCTGGGACAGCCTGGGGATTTCCAGGGAACAGCAGATCCAAGGTTTGTTCGTCAGAGCAGCGCTGGGCTGGCAGGCGGGAGCTGTTTGCGTTTGACAGAAAGGCGATGATTCCTGTTTTGGCTGGCAGGCAAAGGGATTTGGGTCTCATTCATGAGATTTTTATTCTTTGTTCTTAATCCCTCGCACTTGAGCACGGAGCCTCTTCCAGGCTGGCCTCGGTCCCATGGGAACTCAGCGCTGGGAACAAGGGCCGGCTGGGCAGCACTGGGTCCTTTTCCATGCAGAAATTGTGCCCATGGCACCAGGGAGTTGCCCTTGGGGCTCATCCCACACAGCACCAGCTTGTGCTGCCCACTGTCCCCATCCACGAGGGGCCAACAGAGCATGGAAAACTTCCCACCCCAATTCCCAAGCTCTCCAGGCTGTCGGGAAAGACCCTTCCTGCTCAAGACACCACAGCCTCTCCCAGCCCTGCACCCCAGCCAGGCTTCTCCTCTCCTCCCTTACCTTTTCCGCCGACTGTGACGTCCCAAAAAAGATCGGGATGAAGGCTAACCACACAATGCAAGTCGTGTACATGGTGAACCCGATGGGTTTGGCTTCGTTAAAGGTCTCCGGGACCCCGCGGGTCTTAATGGCGTACACAGTGCAGGTGACCATGAGGAGCATGCTGTACCCGAGCAAACAGATGAGGGACAGGTCCGAAATGTCACATTTGAGGATGCCCCGGGCAAAGTGGGGGTTTGTAGTCCGCTGGTCCTCGTAGTCAATGACGGAGTGCGACGGGTCCACGATGAACCAGATGCAGACGCCGACGAGCTGCAGCGAGATGAGGCTGAAGGTGATGACCAGCTGGGAAGCAGGGCTGATGAAGCGCGGGGCGCTCACCGACTTCTTGCCCTGCTCGAAGATGCGGTAGATGCGGTTGGTCTTGGTGAGCAGCGCAGCGTAGCTGATGCTCATGCCCAGCCCCAGGAAGATGCGGCGCAGCGAGCAGGTGCTCAGGTCGGGCTCGGCGATCATCAGGAAGGTGGTGGCGTAGCAGAGGAAGATGCCGGTGAGCAGGACGTAGCTGAGCTCCCTCCCCGACGCCTTGACGATGGGCGTGTCGTTGTAGCGCACGAAGGTGATCACCACGAACAGCGTGGCGATGATGCCCACGATGGCGATGAAGACAGGCACCACGGCCCAGGGTGAGCTCCACTCCAGCTTGATGATGGGGATGGGCGTGCAGCTGGTGTGGTTCTCGTTGGGCCGCTCGTTGAAGTGGCAGCGCTTGCAGTGGAACTCGTCCAGCTGGTACTGGTAGCCGTCGCAGCGCTCGCAGTGCCAGCAGCACGGGATGCCCTTCACCAGCTTCTTCCTCTCGCCCGGCTTGCAGGGCAGGCTGCAGATGGAGCTGGGCTGCTGGCTCCCTCCCCCTGGCCACAGCATGTTCTCCACCTGCGGGGAGACGGCACCAGCCCTGCTGAGGGCACCCCTGCCATGCCCTGCCCTGCTCAGATCCGGACCCTCGACCCATCACCACATCCCACAAAGGGTCGCAGCCCAACCTGGCATGGGGACAGGGAGCTGGTGAAGATCTCCATTGGCATTTTGAGAAGATTCAACACACCAGGAACCCAAAACGAAGGCTCTCCTTCCATGAGGAAACCCCATCTGCTCTGGTTCTGGCTCCTTTTCCCTGTCCCCTACCCAGAGTCCCCAGGATGTAGTCACACATGGGGGACACCTTCCCCTCTGCCCCCGCCACCTCTGGCTGCCTGACTTTGCACCCAGGAGCTCCCAGACTCTTCACGGTGAGAAGAGAAACCAGCAGGACCTTCCCCTCGGACCACAGCCTTACCTTGAGGTGCAGGTGGTCTGTCCACTGCCCGATGACTTTGTACTCCGGGGTCGAGTTCCTGATCTGGTACTGGTAGATGTCATAACGCCCTGGAGCATCTCCATTCTCATTGAACGTCACAGGAGTCCCAGCAATGCCTGTGGGAAAACGGGAGCTCAGCACCCACAGCACCCCCAGCACCTCCACCCTGCTCGGCTTTGATGCTTCCCCCTCCCTGTTCCTTTAAAAAAAAAAGGGAAAAAGCAGCTTTAAAAGTTAAATCAAGTGAACTCTGCAGATAAACGCTAATGAAAGGAAGGAACAGAAGAATCAAGCAAGAGGGGAAAATAAATAAAAGAGACACTGTGGAGGAGATCAGAGGGTGGAGATAAATAGAAATAATAAGGGGACCAGACAGAAAATGTTTATTAAGGGGACAGAGCAGAGGAAAAGATGTGCTTCCAGAGGAGATCTGAGACAGACAAGGGCAGAGCAGCAGGAGGCAGCAGGACCTCTGCCAGCCGGGAGGTAGGAGCTGGCAGGGGGAGCAGGGAGTGAGAGGAGAGGCTGGGCAGGACAGCAGGGGAAAAAGGCAGGATGAGGGCAGGATGAGGGCAGGATTGCTGCAGGGTTACACTCCTAAGCTCATGTGGGAACTCAAACCTCCTCGCCTGCTGCTCTGCTGCCATCTCCGCACACTGCATTTCCAGCGCAGCATGTTCCAAATGGTACCGCAAATAAACTGCTCTGTGACCCTCAGCGGTGACACCCAGAGCAATGGGGGACAACCAGAGACCCCCAGGCCCCAGAACCTCTCCTCCCAGCACCCCGGAGGGACGGCAGACCTGAGAAGTTGACGTTGCGGATGTACTTGAGCAGCTCCACGCCGTCCACGGGGTCCATGCGGGAGCAAAGCCCAACCTTGCCAGGGCACAGGTTCTTGTGCATGTTGTGCAGGGCGTGTCCCATGGCGTAGACGGCGTCAATGACGAACTGCACCTTCCCCTCCTGCTCGTACGAGGAGTCCTGGCCGATCCGCTCTCGGTCTGTGGCGACAGGGGAAGCAGTTCCATCTCCTGTGCTCCTGTCATCCCCCCCGGGATGTGGCTGTGCCACCCAAAACCTTGCAGACCAGCCCACCCTGGGAATTCCAACCTCACTCCCAAACCTGTGCACACAGGTGACATACAGCCAAGCAATATCCCCCGAGGAATACCAAACCAACCTCCTATCATGTGGTTCTAAAATGGGGGTGCTGTGCTCCCCAGAGCCCTGGGGATGTCACGTCCCAGTGCCATGGGACATCACTGCCTCCCAGGGCTGCTGGTAGGACATGGACTGGGCTGTGACCAACCTCCCACCCTCACCCATTGCTTCCGCTCTCCTTCATCTCCCAGGAGTTTCCACCAGCTCAGTCTCTCCCAGTGGCATCAAGGACCGCCCAGGCGGCATCCATCGCTGGCTGCCTGTCTCCATGTCACTCTCAAAGCCTTCTGTCACCCCACTCCCCTCATCACTCCCTGCCACCCTCCCGCCTCGCTGACCCCACAGCCTCCCTGGCTAACAGGATCCTGCAAGGATCTGGCAATTACCGGTGACAGCCGCCTTCCCCCCGTCAAAACCGTCCTTAATGGGACCAGAAACATGTTAATCACTTAGCAGAAGACACCGATTAACGCAACACGCTGTTAATTACGGCTAAGAGAGCATCTCCCAAGGGGCACCGCCGCGGTGGAGAGCTCTGGCCTCTGCCCCTCCATCCCTGCCCCCGAGGCATGGCCAGGCATCCTGCCAGGCCACCAACGGGAGGGAGGGCTTGTCAGGGAGCCGAGGGCACGGCCTGCCTCCTCTGGAGAGGTGGCACATCCTAGAAAGCCGTTCCACCGTGCCCAAAATTAACTCCGTGCAAGGAAGTGCTGTGATGCGAGATGGGATTCACAGGAACTGCAGGACACCAAGCTCCAGGGCTGATTCCTTCCATCCCTGCTGTGGGAGAGTGGGATGAAGCTCCAGTGAGAGGGGACAGCCCCGTGAGCCACGCTGGAGGTCCCTGTGCCGGGACCTGTGCCACCGACATGACACTAAAGCGAATTGATAACAAACTGACCGACAGGAAAAGATGATATCAGGGAGGTGAATTCATAGCCCATCCTTCAAAGTTATAAAAACGCTTTTGGAACGTGGAGATTACTCATGCAAAGCCCGGCAGGTGATCCCTCCTTCCACATTACTGACAGGAGCCATTAATCTTCTCCCTCAACTTCAGGCCCTTCCCCATATTCATCTCCGAAGGCACAGACAGGCCACTCTGTCTTGTCAAGATAATTACCCATTAAAAGAGGAGCTGTAATAGACTGTCCAGGGGAGCTGAGCCCATGGGGATGTCACAGCCCTGCTGCCAGCACCGTCCTGCCAGGGGGACACACAGCACCCAGAGCTGGTCCCTTACAGCTCCTCAGCTTTCCAGCAGCCAATTCCTCAATCCCGCCCGCATCCCAAAATCCAACCTGCTGCAACAGCTCAGGCTGTGTGGATTTTCATCCCCGTGCCAAGGCTGAGCTCTGCAGATAAGGAGACATCCCTGGGGTTGTCCCTCTGTCTGTCACCACCCTGCCCCAGGCCACAGCTGCTTTTTTCCAGACGGGAATTAGGCCGGTGCACAGAGGGGCAATGTGGAGCAGACAGCCGACGCTTGTTCCCAACCTGGAGACAATAAATCTCTGCCAAGCTCCAATAGATGAGGGCCACGGAAGGGAGATGACCCGCTGATTATAATAGCAGGGTCGTGCGTCGTTCTACAGGGCTGGTAATTAATTTTCAAGAGCGTGACGAGGCTCGGCGGCCCCCTCGGAGGAGGGACGCAGCTCCTCTCCAGCGGCGGATGAGATGGGATTAGCATCAATTCCCAGCACACCACCGGTCTGAGCTTTTGGCAGAAGTTAATCAAAATCGCTCCCAGCACAGCTGTGGGGAGCTGGGGATGGAGAATTCCCAAATTCCCAGCACCCCTCTGGTTTTGGGCTGGGTGAGCCCATCTGGGAGCAGGGACAGTCCATCCATGTGGGATGCTCGTGGCAAACATCTGATGGGTGCCAGGGCTGGTTTCAGGGGTAACACAAGCAGTTCCCAACAGGAATTCCATCAGCTCAGCCCTCACCTTCCTCCCAGCCCTCCCATCCAGGAACAGGAGCCAGGAGCTGTCCGGTTCAGGGTGGAATCCTTCAGTATGGTTTTCGGGGTGGAATAAACAAGCCAAGCTGGCACTTCTCGGGCATGCTGGGCTCTACCCAAACCTGAGGAAAACAGCCCCAAGCTGGGCATTTGCATCAGCCCTGCAAGGCAGGAGCTCACTGATCTGCACAGGCAGGTGATTTGCTTCACCACGCGTTAGTTCCCTGCTCTATCTGCCAAGCAAACACTCGGGAGATGGTTTATTTGCTGACAAATTCCGATGATTTAAAGACAGCTCCTAGGACATTTGCCACGTCGTAGTTTCAGCTGCTTCCACTCACACCTTGGCCCTGAAATATCACCTGTTTAAAAGCTCCATCACGGTGGAGATGAGGAGATCAGCACTCGCAGGGCCTGCTCATGCATCTCCTGCTGCTGAGGGTTCCAAAATGCGCTTGGGAAGGATGAGGAGCTCTTGGCTACCCAAAGCCATGGCCACGGGCCAGCTTCCTTCATGTCCTTGCTGCTTGCCCAGCTCACACCCACCCAGATCACCAGCTGAACCTTTGGGGAATGCCTGCAAGGGCAGGGAGGTGGAAACACCATCCAGATCACCAGTTAAACATTTGGGGAACGCCTGCAAGGGCAGGGAGGTGGAAGCACGATCCTGCTCATCCTCAGCAGTGAAAGCAGAGGGAAAAACAAAACCTCCATGATCCAACTTCCCAGACACAGCCAGGTCCCTCTGCCTGACAGCACACAGTGGCTTCAACAGGCGTCCCTCCCAAGGGGACGAAGGGACACGCCAATGTCCCCAAGTCCTGCCACGTCGCAGCCCGCGAGCCACAGTGCCGTTATCTGTCTTCAGCCGGTGCCAGGCAGGCAGTAAATCTCTCCCATCTCTCAGTAAACATGTCACCTCCCCGAGCCTCCAACCATCACCTGACAGCAGCGCTGTCAGCAAGACAGATCCCCAGCTGCCTTGTTTACTGCACTCGTCCCTAAAGCCTCTTTTGGCTGGAAATGGCTAAAAATGCACAGTGGGGCTTGAAGAATGAGTCGAGAACCTGGAATGAGGTCTGAAGGGATCCCCACCAGGCAAAAAAACTCACAACCAGAACCACAACTCCCCCATGAGCCCCCACAATCCCACAGCAGCCGCCAGATCTTACTGGTGCATTTCTTGATGCTGCTGCCCTTCCTCAGAGCATGCCGGCTCAGCTTGCAGTGGAAATTCTCCTCCCAGAACTCGGCAAACCAGATGTTCCGGCGGTTGTTGTCCAGGGTCCTGCTGGAGAAGTAGCGGTCGAAACCTGCCCGGGGAGAAAGTGGATGGAGGGGATAAATCCTGGGGATGACAGAGAGATGTTCCCAGAGTCCCCAGGCAGAGGGGAAGGAATGCGTGGTGAGTGATGGGGACATTCAGAGTGTGGTGGGATTGTGCCCGAAGTGCCACTCGGGCAGAGATGGAAGTGGAAAAGCCACTCAGGGAAGACCTGAGTGAAGCAGAGACTTTCTGGGGCTTTGAGGGCAACAGGAATTTCCTCTCTAGGTACACTGGTGATAAAGGGAGAGTAGGGAAAACATGGCAAGTGGAAAATAGGGAGGTGATTGGTGGGCAGATCGGGAGGTCTTCAAGGTCCTTTCCAACCCGAACCATTCTGTGATTCCATGATGATTTCACAGCCAAAAGCTGCGGTCAAGGAAGAGGCTGCTGACCCCAGGGTGAGCTGAGGGGAGCCACAGAGCACAGCCCATACCTCTGACAGAGACCCGCTTGGGCAGGATGGTGACAGAGCCCTCGGCCACCTCCTCCAGGTGCAAGACAGGGGCAATTTTGGAGCCCCAGCTGTCCGAGCCCATCCAGATGAAGTGCCCCGTCTGGTTCGCCCTCTTGGCCGCCTCCAGCACCCTTCTGTGGAGAGAAGCAGCAGGGGTTGGGCCACCAACTCCGCGTCTGGCCCCCGGGAGGTGGGGACACTGGCACAGTGCTGGTGGCATCTCCTGCTCCAGGCACGAGTTTGGCACCTGGCACGGCCTGGTGTTCATGGATATTCCAAATCCGAGGGTGCCACTCAGCTCCCACACCCTCTGTCCTCCCAGCCCGGGCACTCAGGCTGCTTCTCCCACTTCATTTGCATATTTGCTGACTGGTAATTGAATTTCCCCTTAATTACCCAACATTAAGGAAGGAAAAAAAAAAAGAAATCAGGTTATGCCGCAGCAGGCAAGGAAAGCAGCAGCGTGGAGAGCACGTGCTCCCAGCATGGCCAGCCCTGGGAGAGGAGCAGCCAGAGCTAAACTGGGCTCTCCTGGGCTCAACTGGGCAGCTGAGCTGGGAGCAGAGATGTCATCGGTCCTGCTGAGCATCCCTCACGGTGCCAGACACTCCTCCAGCGCCAGCTGGGTCAGAAACTCAGCGGGAGGGTGGGAATGGAGCATTCCTGGATCTGATCCTCCAGGCTCTGTCCCCTCAGGGGCTCCTGTGGGTCTGCAGGCACGTGGGAGCAGAGCCCAGGGCAGCTCGGTGTCCCCGTGCGGAGCTCAGGCAGGTTGTGACTCACCCCCCACATCGGAGCTGATCATTTCCAGTCCAGATGGTGTTTGAAATGCATAATAAGGGAAAAATCCCATAGAAATCCAGCAGAGAGTGCAGGCAGGATGGGAAGAGGCAGGCATGCAGCAGGAGCCGTGCTCTGTGCTCATCCCTCCCTAGGACAGTCACAGCCACTGCCCCACTCTGTGACAAGCAGCACCTCCAGCTGCCCACAGTCCCTGTACAGGGCAGGATCTCCCCAGGGCAAACCCAGGATATTTCTGTGGGATCGGTGATTTACACCCAAACTGAGCCAGGCAGGAATTCCAGCCACAACCTTCCCACTCCGTCCTTCCCATCCTCCAGGCTCTGCAGCCCAAGCTGGCACAAGGTTGGGATCATGGAGAGCTAAAGCCAGGTGCTGCAGAGCCCTATTGCCCAGGGCTGCAATCCCATTTGGATGGGTAAATGTTTCCAGATTCCTGATAGCAGGACCTGCCAATTATCCTGCAAGGTAAATCCCTTTTCCCTCTCACCCCCGCCTGATGTCAGCTCCGCAGACATTTCTATTAAGGAAGGAAAAAAAGAAACTGGGAGAGTTTTCACATCTGATGTAAACTGATTTAAACTTGCAGTTTACCCACATTTACATAATGTTTGCTGATTAATAAATTAGACACTTAGGAAATCAGGGGTAGCTCCGTGTGAATCATTCTGCTCCATAAACAACAGAGCTGCAGCCGCAGCTTCGCCTGCAGAGCAGCTCATCAGCCTCAAGTGTGGCCACAGCCCCAGCCCTGTTGGGCACTGAGTGCTGGGGAGGTCCTTGAAAGTCCCCAAAAGGTCCCCAAGGCATGTTCTGCCACGCTGGGGCTGCACTGAGAATCATTGTCTGTCCTGCCCTGGCTCTGAGCAGCTGCTGAGTGGGAAGCAGCAGGCCATGATATCCAGGGCTTCCAAAACTGATGGAAAGTGGGTTTTCCCTCTGTTGAGCTCTGTGTGGCTGTGGCTGGATGGCAGCAGCTTGCCAGGTGGCCACTCTGAGTGGATCTGCAGCCCTATTGGGTCCCTACTGCAGACATGTCCCTGCCACATTGCATGGTACCTCCTGTCCCCACTGCAGACACATCTCAGAACATCCCAGTGCATCCTAGAGTACCCTAGCACATCCCAGTGCATCCCAGAACATCCCAGAGCATCCCAGAGTACCCTAGCACATCCCAGTGCATCCCAGAACATCCCAGTGCATCCCAGAGTATCCTAGCACATCCCAGTGCATCCCAGAACATCCCAGAGCATCCCAGAGTACCCTAGCACATCCCAGTGCATCCCAGAACATCCCAGTGCATCCCAGAGTATCCTAGCACATCCTAGCACATCCCAGAACATCCCAGAGCATCCCAGAGTACCCTAGCACATCCCAGTGCATCCCAGAACATCCCAGAGCATCCCAGAGTACCCTAGCACATCCCAGAGCATCCCAGTACATCCCAGAGCACCCCAGCACATCCCAGTGCATCCCAGAACATCCCAGAGCATCCCAGAGTACCCTAGCACATCCCAGTGCATCCCAGAACATCCCAGTGCATCCTAGAGTATCCTAGCACATCCCAGAACATCCCAGTGCGTTCCAGAGCATCCCAGTGCATCCTAGCACATCCTAGTGCATCCCAGAGTACCCCAGCACATCCTAGAGCATCCCAGTGGATCCCAGCACATCCCAGAGCATCCCAGTCCATCCCAGCACACCCCTGCCCAGAGCCCTCCCAGCCAGACCGGCCCCCCTCACCTGATATCGTCCTCGTTGGCGAAGATGATGACGGCACGGGCGTGGGAGGTCTCCAGGAGCCGGCGGATGATCTTGTCAAACTCCCCCGGCTTGGGCTCCCGCGGGATCTTCACGGACTGAGCCACGCAGACCCCGCCTGCGGCAGAGAGAGCCCTGGCACTGAGATGCCTGCAAGTCCTCATCCCCCGGGGGTGGCTCCTGTCCCAGGGCTCAGCCTGGCAGGAAAGCAGGGCTCTCTTCTGCACCTCACAGTGGTGAGGGGCTCAGCACAGAGCATCTCCTCAGCCCACCACCACCAGGCTTCCTGGCCACCACTCTGGCATGTCCCCCAGCCCTCCCCTCACACCTCCTCTCCCCCCAGCTCAGCTCTTCTGCACCAACTCCCCTCCCACCCTGTGTCTCCTCTCTGCCTCCCACCCACCACTCCTCTGGTACTTGTCACCTTCAGCAGTCACCACATCACACTCCAAACGTCCCCAGGACAGACATACATCCCTTCCTGGCAGCTCAGTGAGGATTTTCCAGCCAGTTCCGAGCACCTGTCCCTCCCAGCCCAGGATTTGCAAAGAGTTCTGCACATGGAATTGTCCAACTCTGCCAAAACCACCCCATGGGAAGAGCAGATGAGCCTTTTGCTCCCAAGACATCAGCCAGGCCCTGCGGAGGGGTTTATTCCCATCCCCATGGCACTGGCTAAGTTCCAGCCCAGTTTTCCGAGGAGCCATTGCAAAAGCAGGTAATTAAAATTAAAAGAGACAATTGGAAGAGCAATTGGAAGAGCCCCCGCACTTCACTGCTGAGCCTCCAGCTCCACAAAGCCAGAGCCCTCCTGCTCCCACATTTCTGCAGATGCCAATAAAGAGAGAGATGGGAGAGAAAATTAAACATTTCGGGACCTTCTGGTTGTAATTGATGGTCTCAATTTGCATAGTAAATGACACGGCTGATGCCTCCTGCCACTAACAGATCGCAGCTTCAGCAAAGGTCGGCATAATTAGCACCCGGGGCGGGAGAGATTCCCAGAGCAGGGCGCTGGAGAGGAGCAGGACAGGACAGGACAGGGACAGGCTCCAGGAGGCTTTGCTCCCTACGTGGGGCTGCAGGAAAAGTGGGAAAATTTGGCCCCTCGCAGCCAAAAACCAAGAGAAGGGTGATGTGCTGGGTGCTGAGCAGGCAGGGGGGCTGCAGGGATGGGGGCACAGCGTTCCCACCCTGTTCCTCTGGCCAGGGCCTTCCAGGGGCTTTTTGGGGTTTGTTTTCCTGTGGTAAGAAATTGGGCCAATTTGCTGTTTGTTTCCCATATGGGGAGCCAGATGGATGGAGAGGAGGGAGTTGGATAAACAGACAGATCAGCCAGGCGAGGCAGGCAGCAGCCGGCAGGACAGGAATGTCCCAGCCTGGGGACACTCACCCTGGTCACCACCCAGCCCCCGGCCAGGCCAGGGTGTCACAGCACACTGCCAGGGGCCACCGTGCAGTTTAATTACAGTTTCCATGGCGATCAATGGAGAAAACCCAACAAAAGCAGCAGTTTGCAAACACAGAGCTCTCCAAAAGCCCGAGCAGGAGTGTGCTCACGCCAGTGGCAGCTCAGGGCTGGCATGGTCACACACCTGAGTGCCACTCGTGCTGGGGAACATCTTCCTGCACGTGTGGCAAGGGGGGCAGAGGAGATGGGCCCATAAATAAACCAGAAAAGAGGTTAAATCGATGGCAATTCAGAAATGACCGTGAAATTCGGCTGCTCCGTTAAATCAAGCTAACGAGGAACGCAGCTCCTCCCGGTGACAGCCTGCATGGCCGGGGAACCCCTGGTTCCCACAGCACATGCTGACAACGTTTTTATCTTCTTAATTAATGAAAACTTAATCACGAGCAGAAAAAAAGTCCAGGGGGTCAGGGGGCAGTGGCTGGGGCGGGCAGAGCTGCGTGTTTTCGGGAGCTCTGTCTCTCAGCACCTGCATTATTCACACCCCCGGCACCGCAGGCGAAGGGGATTTGCCAAGTGATGCTCCCACTGCCTTCGCACAGAAATCCACTTAGTCAAAACACTCCTCTAAAGCCAGGAATCAAAGCGAGGAGGTGGCAGTGATGACAAGGAGGCGACCACTCTCTCTATTCCGGTAGGATGGCACAGCACTGCTCCCTAACTCGGGAAAAGGTGTGACTCTGGGAGAAGGCAGGAGGTGAGGCATTTCTTCCCCCACATTTGGGAAAGGACGAAAGAAGGGCAGGAATGGTGAGGATGGGGGGAGCATCCTGCAGCCAGCTGCTGGAGGCAGTTCGGGGACAGGCAGCCGGAGGATGCTCTGAGGAGTCACCGGTGGCACAGGACACGGCAAGAAACAGCCTGGAAAACCCAACCTGAGGCCATTTCCAAACCTCCCCTTCCAACGCTGCCTCAGTGATTGTCCTTCCCATCCCGGTGCGATCTCACCTCCCCCGGCATCGCCACGGCCCCGGGCACTCTCCGGACGCCTGTTGTCAAACACGGGTCAGGGTTTAATCCCCACCACTACGGCTCGCTGGGAGTGCAGCCACAAGAGGTTTCCCCTCTTGATTGGCAGTGCTTAATTAGCCGACGGCTCAAGGGGTTCTGCCAGGGCTCCCGCAGAGCAGGCGCTTGCCAAGCTCGGAGCGAGAAGGGTCCTGGGTCAGAGGGAAAAGCAGGGATGGGCTCAGCCCTGCTGGGAACAGCGATGTGGGTGCTTCCCCGACCCCAAAGTGCACCCCGGGCAGTCCTGGGCACCCCGAGGTGGCATCGGGCTCTGCACAGCCCGGCAGAGGTGACATTCCGGGAGCTGCTGCCCGCTCCCAGCTCCCGTCCTAACTCCAGCCTTCCCATGAGATTCCCAAGCCTAGATCCATAACTGGGAGTGGTGGGCAGCTCCCCTGGCCCGGGACTCATTATGTGTGTCACTTCAAAGCCTCCAGGACTGATTACAGCAGAAGCCGTTCGGGACAGAACTCTGTGCTCTCTGCAGCGCGGGGTGAGAGCGAAACGCTGCGCTAAAACCTCCTGCCTCAAGATTTGGGAGTGGCTTTTTGGGGGCGACCTCCTGGTGCAGCCACCGCGAGTAATGAGCCCGGCTGGAACCAGAAAGAGACAGCCAGGGATGTCACATGGCGATGAGCTAACGCATCACAAATACACGTCAGGCTCTTCACTAAAAATATGGAAAACCCAGTGAAGGATGAAACAATAGAAAGGGGAAACGGCAGCAAAATTGATCCAGATATGTGAGTGAGGAGTCCTGCGTTGGGCTGGGACTATTCCTCTCTCCACAAAGCCAGGGCTGCACATGCCATCTCACTGGCACAAGGTGTGGCACACCAGCTCCGTTACATAAACATCAATCCCAGTCCTCATCTGCAAGAGCTTAAAGACAGCAGAGACCTCAACCACGGAGAGCCAGAGGGTCCTGGATGGATCTGACCACCAAAATGATGCCATGGGGCTGGACAGAGGGGCTGGAGGAGGGGACACCAGGGACACCTGGATGCTGGCCCTGCTGTGCACCTTGGAAATCCAGCTGACAGCCACTGGCAATGCAGGATGCGCTGGGGGAGTGGGATGGGGTTTTGGGAGCAGAATGCACTTAAAACACTTTAAAATGGCTGAAGAAAACACATCCGTTGCAGGCTGAACATCTCTGCAATGCTAAAAACCCAAAAAGCAGCACTCTAGTGAATAAGGACTCTCCAGCCACCCGTGCAGCCACCAGCAACCTCCAGGGGCCGACAGCATCATCACCAGAGTGACTGCAAATGTGGATAAAGATATAAAGATAAATGAATAAAGATGTAACAGCCACCCAGGTCAGCCTGTTGTGGTAGCCCAGGGCCAGCCCAGCTGCAAGAACAACCCATCTCCAGGGCGAGTTTCCTCCCTGCATCGCTGTCGGAGGTCGCTTTGTGCCTCAAGCAGAACCGTTTTCCACTGCGCTGCGAAGCTTCAACGTGAGGCTCTGCTAAAAATTGAAACTGAAGGTCAAGTTGATAATGCATCAGAAAGCAAACAGCTTGAGTGCGAGCTGCTAACGACAGCAATGAGCATTATTGCCTGATGGAAATAAAACCCGACTCTGAAGGCTCAGGCTTGGCATGAGAAATGAAGCAGAGCGCTGTGGGGAGGAGAGCGGGAGATGCTCACCCCGAGCTGGGTGGGTGAGGAACCCCCAGGCGGAGGCAGATTGAGGGCTGGGGATGTGCCTGGCCGCTCCCCCAGCATCAACACCCCCACGGGGAATCTCCAGCACTTGACCAACAGCCGGCCAGCCCCGGGCACAGGCCAGATCCTCACTCAGCTGACAGCCCTGTCTGTCCCTCTGACAGGCTGGAGGGCCTGGAAGCAGCGGAAGATCACAGGATCCTTTGGGCTGCTGGAGAAATGCAACCGAGAGCCAGGAATATCCAACACAGGGCATGGATTCTTCGCCCTTTCCCAATGGATCTGCGCTGGTGGAGAGGTGTTTGGTGTCAGCACAGGGGAAGACAGGGAGGTGAGGTGGGCACAGCCTGGCTCTTCCTGCAGCCTGGCATGGCCAACACAGAGAGCGGGGCTGGGGGGATTCAAATACACAAAATAAAGAGGAAAAAAAGGAAAAAGCATGGTTGTGGTCCATCCTCATCATTATTCACGGCTGTGGATCTAATTTCATGGGCGAAGCAGTGTGGCTGACACCCCACACTCTCTCCCAGGGGAGATGCTCCAGGGAGCAGCTCAGAGCCCACCCCAAATCTCTGTGTCCCTGCAGCGTGTCACCGCTGGCACCACACAGGCTGCCCTCACACCGCAGGCACCGTGGGATTCTGCTTTTTGATAACTAAATTATCCCTAATGCACATAATCGCCAGGTTACACCGATGCCCAAATTACAGGACTGCGGCAGCCCCGGATTAACACGCGGCCGCTTTGGCTCCCTGCACACTCCTTTACTCTGCAATTATGCTGTCAGATCGTTAACATCTGGTTAGAGGAGCTCCTGGTAACCACAGGTATCTCCAAGGAGAAGAGCTCGTGCTGCAGCAGGACCACCAGTCACAACCGCCACTCCTCACCGGGGCTTCGTGGAGGAGCAGCGTGGGTTTGAATCGTGCCTGCGCATCCTCACGGGGTGCTGCACCCATGGATGGGGCAGCAGAGCATCCCCTGCCCCTCCCCAAATTTGCCAGACGCACCCCGTTTGCTCCTGCAGCCCCACGCATCCCCTGCAGCCACCACGCCCCACGCGCCGCTCCTCGCGAAGCCACAGCCCCGTGAAAAATATTCCGCTTTTCAAGTGAAAATCCTGAAGAGCAGCTCCCGAGTTGGATCCCCAGATGGGTTCCTCTGCATACTAAAAGCACAGCCGGCTCCGGTGCCAGGGAACGCGAGAGAGAGAGACGGAATTAACGCTGCTCCTATTTATAGGGCTTTGATTAGGAGCTCGTCACCTCGAAGTTTTTATTCCCTTTATCCATTTATAAGGCCATAACGCAGTTTGACTGGCTCCAGATAGGCCGGTGTCCCACCGACTTTGCCAGAACCTAATGTGCCATTCAGACACACTTAAGCCTGTAATAAGCAGCAGCCTGCGCCCTGCAGGGGTTTAACTGTCTCAAAAAACACCGTTTAGCTGCCGTCTCACCCCGTGCTGGGGGGCTGAGGTGATGCCAGAGCCAGGAGGGACCCCCGTGCTGTGCCAACCCCTCCGTGGGGTTTGAGGCAGCTCCGAATTCCCAGCAGCAGCACCCATAGCAGCAATTCCCAGGGCTCCTCACCCATCCAGAGGTGAATGTTTGGGTCCCCAAAAGCTCCCGTGCTGCTCCCGAGGCTGCTAATCCCCCCTAAGCATCCCAGAGCTCCCGTCAGCAAAACGCTTTCTGCCTCCAGACAAATCCTCCCAAAGAGTTTTGCTGAGCACGGACTTTCCGCCTGTCCAAAGCCCGTAGACAAATTAAAGCACCTGCCCTGGGGGATAATTCCGCTAAAATTGGGTGAAGATCGTGGTGGTGCCAATTTGATTTTCTGTTAAAACCTGGGAGTATTTGTAGGAGTCTTGTCCTCTGGAAGGCGCCCAGCGCCGGGGTTCATACATAGAGGGAGGGGTCAGACCAGCTCAGTGGAGCTGAGAGATCCTGGGGAGCTGGGAATGGGATCTCGAGATGGGAATGGGATCTTGAGCAGGGAATGGGATCTCGAGATGGGAATGGGATCTCGAGATGGGAATGGGAACTCGAGCAGGGAATGGGATCTCAAGATGGGAATGGGATCTCGAGCAGGGAATGGGATCTCGAGATGGGAATGGGATCTTGAGCAGGGAATGGGATCTCGAGCAGGGAATGGGATCTCGAGATGGGAATGGGAACTCGAGATGGGAATGGGATCTCGAACAGGGAATGGGATCTCAAGATGGGAATGGGATCTTGAGCAGGGAATGGGATCTCGAGATGGGAATGGGAACTCAAGATGGGAATGGGATCTTGAGCAGGGAATGGGATCTCAAGCCAGGAATGGGATTTCAAGATGAGAATGGGATCTCGAGCTGGGAATGGGATTTCAAGATGGGAATGGGATCTCGAGATGGGAATGGGATCTTGAGCTGGGAATGGGATCTCGAGATGCTTCCCGAAAGCAGCCTGCCCTGCAGAGTGCAGGCAGCCCAGGATTGCTGCTCCCAAGCCTTGCTGGAAAACTTAGATCCTTTTTGACCATGAGGATCAGCACAGCAGCCCCAAAACCCGCACTGCTCCGGGGTCATCCCCCAAACTGCACCATCCATCACCTCAACCACATCCCAGCCCAGCCCGAGGAGTCCAACCAGACACATCCCTCCCTCCCATCCTCTCCTCCTCCTGTCACAGCTGCCATCATCCCAGCAGAAACCCACTCACCATCCTCCCTGGACTTCTGGATGAAGGCCTCCACCCCGCTTTCACCGTAGCTGCCCTCGGAGGCCAAGGTGGAGACATAATTCCACTTGAGGGCTTTGACAATGTCCACCATGGCCTGGGCCTGGTAGGTGTCCGAGGGGACGACGCGGGAGAAGAAGTCGTAGCGGCTGTTGTCACTCAGGTCGGGCGCCGTGGAGGCATAGCTGATCTGGGGGATCTGGGATGGAGGAGGGAAAGGCACAGAGTCAGGGCAGGGAGGGAATCTCCACCCCACGGCCATGCCCAGGCTCCCAAAGCCCTTTGGGGAATTTTTTCTGGGTTTTTTTTTTATTTTTGGGGGGTTTTGCTCATTGCGGGGTCTTGAGGAAAGGCTTGTGAAGGACGTCTTGCTGTGGGCAAGAGGGAGGTGGGAATGGAGGATGAGCCTGGGGCAGGTGGAGCAGGTGCCACCAGCAGGTGCTCCAGGGGACATCGGGGCTTGGGGACAACCTGCAGCTCAGGGACATCCAGCAGGACCCCTAAAGGGATTCCCGAGCATCCAGCGTGGGAGAGACCAAAGAAAAAAACGTAATTTTCCCCTGGCCAGCACTGCCAAGGTCTCCTTTGGCTCCCTGCCCCAGGAAAGACAGATCCAACCCATCCTGCTCCCCCCCAGCCCTAAATAAGCCCTTTAAATTAACCAGAGCCACCGCACTTCTCCCGGCACATCAGAATGATTTAGCACCGCGGGATCAGGCAATGTTTAACACTTACACAGCACTTTCCATCTCCAAAACACACCACACATCCTCATTTATCTTAAAGATGGAAAAGGCTTATTAAATTATCAAGCCCAGGCTCTCCCCACCAGCTGTGGGAATCCGAGTTGGTGTAATAAGCCCCAGGAACCTCGCTGGGAGCCCAGCTGGGGAGCAGCATCCCAGGGATGAGATGTGCACCAGGGCCACCCCACGGACCCTCCTGGGTGTCCCAACCCTCCTGGCCCCACTCCACCTTCCTCCAGCCCCGCATCGCCCAGTTCCTCCTTTGTTTCTGTGTGATTTCCCCTCTCCCACTCCTGCCTCTCTCTATTAAATGCGATTCCGGTGTTATAAACCCACAACTCCACCTGAATGCTAAAAGGCCCCTGGAAAGGAGCAGCCACCCTTCTACCTGCCTGCGAAATGGGAGATGAAAAAAGGGAGAGATGGAGCAGGAGTGGGAGAGGGAGAGGAAGGAATCTTTGTCAAGGCACAAATAGGATTACTCCCTGTGACAATCTGCTTTGTGCTCCATTCCGAGGGGCTCTGATCTGCTCGTTGGGGATCTGTGACTGGAGCCGGTGCATGAGACTCCATTAAAATTCTGCTCAGCAGGTGAGGCGCTCGCCTGGCAATCACTCATCCCGGGGGGAGCAGGGGGGCTGCTCCCAGCCCAGTGCCTCCTCTTCCCTGCTGTGCCTGCAGGAGGGACACAGCTCGGGATGGAGGTGATGCCCACAGTGTGCCCACGAGGGCACAGGCAGCAGCAGTGTCCACATCAAAGGCGATCTGGGGGCAGGGATGCACTCCTGCCCTTCCAGAGGGTCCTTTCCTGATGATTTTCCTTCTGCCAAATGTTTTGGTTTAACCTCTTCTGCAGAGCACTGACAATGGAGACATCCCAGCTATCCCCTGCCCTTCCAGAGGGTCCTTTCCCAATGATTTTCCCTCTGCCAGATATTTTGGTTTAACCTCTTCCGCAGGGCACTGGTGATGGAGACATCCCAGCTATTCCCCATGCCACTGCCGTCCCATCCAAGCTCCAACAGCCTGGGATTAACCCCTGGCCTGCCCATCCTGCCCCAGCCTCAGCTGGGAAACAAAGCCCAGAAAATACCTGTTGATCCACAGGCTACGGGCTGGAAGCTGTATTTTAATCAACAAAAGGAAAGGGCTTTTTTTTCTCTCTCCTCTGCCTTGGATGAAAAGTGAGAATAAAATACCAGTTCCCAAATGACCATTTCATAGATTTCTTCTGCCTTTTCCCCCCTTCTGCCTTTTTGATAGCCCAACTCCTGGCACCAGCTATTTTCGCAGATAAAAGACAAAAGTTCTTTTAGGTACATAAAAGCAGAATTCAGGCAGGGAATTCAAGGTTCTTAGAAAGAAGGATGCAGTGGGAAGAGGGAGCTGGAAACATCTCTCAGCTGCATATTTGGGCACTGGTGGTCCCTTGTCTGGCTGACCTCCAGCCTGGGATAAACGCTGTGTTGAGGAAGCAATCAGTGGGATTGGGAAATCAGTGGGACAAGCTCTCCTGCACCCCAAAAGTTCCTTGTCCCACCAGGAATGAGGAGTGATCCCAGGGCAGATGGTAAAACCTCCTTCCTCCTCTTGTTCTGAACCAAAAGCTATCACCCGGAAGCACCCCCAGCGTGGAGAAATGTCCCTAGGGGTCAGAGAGATGGTGGGGTTGGGGTTGGGGTGTCCTCCTGCTCCCCCAGGAGCTGTGATGGACTTCAAATGGACTGGGAAAGATGGATTTAGTGCCCATCATTATCACCCATCGTTAACGTGTCTCAGGAGCTGCTGTGGTGTTTTCTCCACCCATGGGAGACAGAATCCTCCGAGATTGGGAAGAATTAGGCAAAAGTGGTGATTTCAGCTCATCCCAGCTCAGGCTTAAATCATTGATGTCAACATCAGCCCGAGCAGGCAGGAAGGAAGGACCCAAAACCGATCAAAAACCAACCAAAAACCAACCAAAAACCCAGAAACCACTGGGCACACTGGTCAGGAGCACCCCACAAGCTCCTGCACCAACACTCCCCATGCCAGAAACAGGGTTGGGAGCAGCTAATTCCCTCCCCATGATTATTAATTTCATGCATATCTCATGCAAACCTCTGGTTCGCCGACAAGATGGAATTGATTTAATTAGAATTTCCATCATCGAGCCATTTGGATGGCAGCTTTTAATTAGGGAGAGCGTAAAGCACCGCAGGGGCTGGAGCAGCGAGGGGCTGAGCAGGGCTGCTCGGAACTCGGTGTCAGGATGGACTGAGCTGCAGCTCCATCCCTGGGCACGGGGTCAGGCCCAGGATTCAGCCCTCAGCTTCTCCTCAGAGAGGGAAAAAGCAGAAATAAAGCCCCAGCAAGCACAGCAGGTGCAGGAGGATGCTGTCCCTGATCCCTGCCAGAGCTGCCACCACTCATCCAGCTCCTCAACAAGCCGTGCCCAGGGACCCCTCCTGGCTGGGGCAGCCCAGGGGAGCCAGGCAGTGCGATTTGTTTCAACAAACCCAGAGAAGAGCCAGGAAACAACGTGGCAGGAGTGGGTGGTTAATCAGACCGTCCCCCAGCCAGCTGCCACCTTCCCGCTCGGCGAAGGTTATTTACGCGCTGAGTGGGGAAGTGTGTCCTGAATCGTTCTGTCCCACTGTCCCCACACCCTGACACAAGCCGGGGTGGTCAGCATGGCCAGAGGGGCTCAGGACCAGAGGCTGACCAAGCTCTGCACCCCCAGCCCCGGGCAGCACAGCCTCGTGGTCCTGCAGGTGCCGAGTGCCCGCAGCAGCGCGGGCAGCGCCGTCCGCAGGTGAATTATTCATGTTGTACAGCAGCCCTGCGCTACAGAGAGAGGCTGCACTCGCTGCCACGCGGGGAACAATCGCCTCAAAGTGCCTGGCACGTGTCAAAGCCGTCCTCACGCTGAGCGCTTGGGCTCCATCTTGTCACGGCTCTTTCTGGATGGGGACGAAAAACACACCTCAGACCCCAGTGTGGCTTTTAGGGGATCACATTTGTGGGGAAAAGACATTGTCTCCTCGCCACCATCACCACTGTGGTGGTTCAGGAGCCAGTGGGTAGAGCTGGGGCTGCAGGGGCAGCAAGGGGTGGGAAGGAGCTGGAACATGCCAGAGTGCCCTGGCAGTGATGCCAGAGAGATGTTATCACACGGAGCCGAGGGCACGGATTTGGGGAAAGGATTTTCTGCAGGCAGAGCGACGAGGAGTGATGAAACCGGCTTGGACAGAGGATGCCGCATCTGCAAGTTGTTCCACTGATGTACAGCTTTAATTAGGAGGCGGCAGCTAACGAAGGACCCGTTATTTATTTATGTGGTGCAGGAGCAACAAAAGGCCTGGCAGGGAGGAGCAAGGTCAGCCTAGCAGGCAGGGCTGGGGACTGTGCAGGGATGGAGCAGGGAGAGGTGCACAGGAAGGAGTGTGGGATGGGACAAGGGACCACAGCAGGGGACACATCATTTTGGGACAGGAACAGCCACCCCCACTGCGGACATGGTCACTGGAGAGAAGGGGAAAACCTGGAGTGGCTGCTGTGCTCCCATCCCAGCCAGAGCTCTGCAGGATTTGTGTGGATTTCTCGCCTTGCTGGACTTTCTAATTCACTCCATGCTGCTCACTGGATGTGCTGGAGCCCTGCCAGATGTGCTGGAGCCCTCCCAGATGTGCTGGAGCCCTCCAGCACCACCACTTCAGCACTTCAGAAACCACCCTGAGGGCACTTGGGACCCCCTGTTCCATCTCCCAGCACTTCCTAGCAGCGTCCCCGAGCTGGGGAGCACCGAGGGGGACACGAGTGACAAGTGCCATTCCCCGGGGAATGGGCAGAGGCAGCTGGCTGTGCCCGAGGCAGCCAACGCTTAGCTGAACCTCGGAGCAGAGTCACCCACGCTTAAAGGTCAGCGGCGGCGCGAAATGGAAGTCGCCTCATTCTCATTTTAAGCATGTCCTTGCCATAAAACCGGTGTTTGAATAACAAAGAGCAGCAGCAGCGCTCGGGTCGTGGCAGGGGGAAGAGGCTCCAGAAGCCCCACACCTCCTGCCTGCTGCAGGAATGTGCCCAGACAGGTGGGACGAGACCCAAATCCCACGGGAATGGTGTCCCTGTGCTGGGGAGGGCATCACCCCCACACTGGGATTTGCTGCTGTCCGGGAAAGTCTGAGCTTGTCCTTATTCTCCTCTCCCAAGGGGTTTTGAGGTCTCCATCCTCCACCTGCTCATCACCCCATCTGCATTTCCTCCCTGCCCCGCTGGGCTGGGATCAGCTCGGGGTTAAAGCTGCTGGGGCTCAGGGTGCACCAGCAGCAGCAGCAGTGCCTGGCTGCTCACCTGAGCTCTGTGACCTCCTTCCTGCTCAGGTCACAGCTCTTTCCCCAGGGATCACAGCTGGAGGAGAAGGGTGAGGGAAAAGAAAAAAAAAAGAACCTAGAAAGACTGTACTTGGCCCTGACTCCTCTGGCTGTCACTCTCCTGCCTCCTTCCCCACTGCCAGCCTCCCTCCTCCTCTCTAGAGCAAGTATTCCTTCTTTTTTGTCTCGGCAAATAGCTTTTAAGTTCCTCCCACTCCCTCTAATTTATATTATTTTAATTATTGAATAGCCCTCTCACTCGTCGCCTGGAACATTAACACGTTTTTAAAAAAAAAAAAAAAAAAAGAGGACCCAGAAAAATCAAACTCCATCAGCGATGTGGTTCTTCCGTCTTCTCTAACAGCTTCCAGCCCTCCCAGGAGGGCACACAGCTCTCAGCATGCTGGGCTGGCAGAGGAACAGGAGGAGGGGAAGAGAGAGAGGGAAACAGCACTAATCCTGCTCAACTGAGGGGTTTTGGGGTGCTGGGAGAAGGCCAGGATGGGATGGGATCCCCATTGCTGCTGGAGGTGCAGAATATTTGCATTTCTCCCTCATTTCTGTGGAGGGGGTCTTGCTCAAACACTTCCCATCCCAGGGACATGATTGTGGATAAATAAATATACAGCAAGGGGGAAAGGGATTATCAACTCCTCAGCATTCCTGCAGCTGGCAGAGGGAGAGCTGCTCTCATCCCACCGCAGCCTGAGCGCTCCTGGTGGCACAGGGCAAGTGTCCCCAGCCTGGCTGATGTCCCCTGGGCTGGAACAGAGCATTCCCAGCTATCCCCTGCCATTGGCCATCTCTGCCTCCAGCCCCGTGGCCACCCTGGTGAGACCTGACATTTTGGGGTTTAACCCACACCCCTGATGCAGCATCCCCCACAACCAGCATCACACCCACCCTGAGCCCCCCCGCCCACCCAGCCCGTGCCGCAGGGTGGGAACACCAGCGCCACACAGCCAGCGGAGACGAGACAAAAATCCTCCTGCTCCGAGTGTCGTCACCCGAGGGGGATGGAGGAAGGGATCCCCGGGGACCTGGGGGAGGCAGGAGAAGCTTTTTAACGACACCAACTCTGCCTCCCCCAGCTGCAGAGGAAGAGAAACACCACCGAAGCACCCACAGGGGTTTAGCCGAGGGGTTCTGTTCACCTGGCCCAGCCCTACCTTGAAGAGCCGCAGGATGTTGGCCACCATGATGGACACGGAGCTGCCCGAGGCGCCGATGACGCCGACCACCCTCTCCGGCTTGGTGATGATGGGCGGCCCTCCGCTGACACAGCGCACCTCGGTGCTGTCCTTCTCGATGAGGGCCTGCACGAAGGTCAGAGACTGCTCCAGGGCGTGCGTGTCCCTCGAGCACGTGTCCAGGATGCGGGCGCCCAGCGTGATGTTGGGCAGCAGGTCGGGGTCGTTGTTGATGCGGTCCAGGGCGAAGAGCATGGCCTCCAGGCGGTGGATGCCCTTCTCCTTCTTCAGCTCCCCGCAGGCTTTGCCCTCGGCGCCGCGGCCGTGCACGGGGAAGAGCCCCCCGAGCGTGATGTCGCCGTCGATGCGGATGGAGTTCATGTGAGGGTAGCCCTGGCCTTTGGGCTTGGCGGCACCCCCGGGCGCCCAGCCCCAGCTCCAGGCACTCAGGAGGAGGCAGAAGGACAGACGCTCCATGCAAAAGTGACCCCCGCTCATCGCCAACGCCGTGCTGGGGCAGAGCTCGGGCCGGGAACGCGGCGGTCAGGGGGCCGGGCCGGGCCGGGCGGGCGGCATGGCTCCGGAGGGATCCGGCTGCGGCACCGTCAGCGGCTCCGGACAGAGCTGCCGGCGCCGGGGGAGAGGCAGGAGGTCGGGATGCAGGAGGGTGCTGAGGTCGGCATGGCTACGCCAGGGAGGAGAGGCAGCGGCACAGACACGAGGCCACGCAAAGCTTCGGGTCCTTGCTCCGGAGACCTTGAGAGGGAGAGGGGAAAAGGGGAGAAAATTAGGCAGGAGCAGGAAGAGGACATCGGCTATTCCGGGCTTTCATCAGGGAGCCTGGTGGAAATCAGCACCGGGGGGGATTGCAAAAAATAGATTCGGGGTTCACTGGGTCTTGGATTCACACCAGAGCTCGGCCCAAACTGCATCCGGGCAGAGGGGCTGGTCAGGGCGTCGTGGACATTGTGTCCCACGGAGCAGGACAGGTCAGTGACCAGCTCAGGGCTGGAGGGACCCCTGGGACCCCATCACAGCCTGTGCCCTCCTTGGGGAACTGCGAGAGTGGGACAAGTCCGAAGACAGCGCTCAGAGTGGGGCAAACCCCACACGCACCCCTGCCCTGATCACTGCCTACCCTAGAGCATCCCTCCTCTTTCCCGAGGGGTTTCTCATCACCTGCCACAAGCCCGCTGGCCTCGAGCCCCACAAACTGAGGTCTGCACCCTCAGCAAGAGCCAGGCGCTGCCAGAACCCAGCATTCCGGATCCGAGTCACAACCCAGAGCACCGCGCTCCTGCCGCTCTCCCTTCAGGCCACCGATTCCCGACCCAGCAGCTGCTTCCTCACAAGCTTCCCTTATCGACGGCTCCCAGCAGCAAATATCGACAGCACAGCCCCTGCCTCAGTTTCCCCCCGAGGCGGGTTCCTCCTCGTGCCCATCCCCGCCATCTCCCAGCAGCCGCTGATGGATGCTGAGGGCAGCGCGTGATTAATTCAGGCACCAAAAGCAGCGCGGAGCCGAGCAGGAAAACGCACTCCCCAGGCAGGACGGGCTGCAACGGCGGCACCAAGGAAACAGCTTAAATTAATCTCAGCTCGAGCCCAGAGCCCGGCATCCCAGCCCTGAGCTGCCGGACAGAACCCGACCAACCCCGGGGTGCTTCTGCTCCGCAGCCATCCCAGCCGGGAGGACCCTGGCTTCAACTCACCTCCATAAATTATGCACCTCCCTGCCCGCCGCAGCCGCTTGAAGGCCCATCTCCAAAGCGATTCTGACAGCCGGGGCTTTTAAGGAACCAGAATTACCCGGTGCCGAGCTCTGAGCTTCCAAAGGCAGGAGGTTGGGAATGCTGCAGCACATCGCCCGCCCCAGCCTGCCTGGAGAGCCCCCGGGAGCGCGGGATGGGGATCAGGGATGGGGTGGTGCTGTCCCCACTGCCAGGGCCACCCCAGGCATCGCCAGCGGGCACGGAGCAGGGGAATGTGGCTCCTGGCATGGCTTGGGAGTGGGTCAGGCTCTGCCTGCGCCAGGGAGGAGGAGGATGATGGGGACACAAAGGGATGCTCAGAGACCCCAGCCCCTCCGCAGCCCCACACCAGCCGAAAGCAGGTCACTTCTCCCGCCTTCATCCCCAGAGCTGCAACATTTCTACCCATCAAAGGTGGGATGCTCACACCACAGACCCTCTCCCAGGAAAACCCTCAGAGCCCACGGCAGCTCCCGCAGAGCTGGCAGTGCCCCCAGAGCCCACTGCCTTTCCCTTTCTTCTTTTAAGCTTTTTCCCTCTCTGTTCTCTCCCCTTTGTGGCTCCTTTGATCATATAATCTGAACGAACTGAAGGTAAAAATATCACGGCAGGCAAGAAGAAAGCGCAAATAATGGG